>NIVC01002902.1:0-130685 GCA_002269645.1 Macrostomum lignano
ACACAACATAAGCACAAAAACTCCCACGGGGTCAATAAACAAAAATTACTATCTTAGGAAGCTGGCAAGTAGGCAAACTTCACTCAGTGACTAACGCAGGAATTCGGGTTGTATATTTTCATCTACTTTTGCTACACACAGAAGCAATCTCGCAGAGCAATAATATGGTCGGCTATTGTCCAACCACCGTAGCAAAGCAAGTAGGCAAACTTTACTCAATGAGTAACGCAGGAATTCGGGGTTGTATATTTTTTATCTTATACTCTTGCTACACAGAAGCAAGCTCGCACCGCAACAATATGGTCGGCTATTGTCCGACCAAGATAGCAAAGCAAGTAGGCAACTTCACTCGATGACTAACACAGGAATTCGGGGTTTTATATTTTTCATCTACTCTTGCTACACAGAAGCAAGCTCGCACCGCAACAATATGGTCGCTATTGTCCGACCAAGATAGCAAAGCAAGTAGGCAAACTTCACTCGATGACTAACACAGGAATTCGGGTTTTATATTTTTTATCTATACTCTTGCTACATGAGTCATGCATTCCATTCAGACCAAAACGCGAGACCAAAAACGCGAGAAGAAAATTTCGAAAAATAAAAAAGATAAAAATTGGTCTCGTGTTTGGTCTGAATGGATGCGGGGTCTGACGTTTTGTCATAAAAATATATTAAATGAATGGCCACGAGCGCAAGGTCTAGTAATTTTTCTCTACTAACTTTACCTTCTTACAAATTATCATTCCTACAATGCCTTCTTTCTCGAATTTGCACGAGAGGCTTACTGCCGCTAGAGCAACTCTTAGAATTCGAGAGCGAAATTTGCGACAACACCATAGGAACTCAATGTTTAGAGATATTGCCATCAACATCTTTTTGGAGTATAACCCAAAATTCGGCTAATGAAGAGCGCTTCTTTAATCAGCTAAAGGTTAGTTAAAATGTTTTACATTATAAGGTTTTAGTTTACAAAAATCATATACGAGCGCACCAAACCTTTCCTAGAACTACTATCTTCAAAAACGTCGCGTTCAAGAAGCAGAGAGGCGCTTGGTTGCTTATCGCCAAGATATGGAGCACCAACTAGCTGATATTCAACCAGAGGATAACCCGACTCAAGTACAGAACCATCCAGCTCAGCCGGGAATAATCAAGGGCTTTGTCCAATCTGCCAACACGAACCACGGCCACCAAACGTTACCATGGCATGTTGTCGAGCTGTAGTTTGTGAAATATGTTATCGCACTGGAATTCAAGAGGGCAACATGGTTAGGTGCCCAACATGCCGCGCTGATATAGAACCATCTAATGCGCCATAATTATCAACATGATTTGATATCAAACATTTATTAAGGTAATAATTTAAACAAATATATCACCGCTTTGAGCAGGCCACATTTAGCCCAATGGAGTTTGGCCTTTGGTGTCTGAAAGTCTTTCTGTTCCTGTGTTTATTTTTCTGTTTCTAAAAATAGACAAAAATGTGCCCCGTTACAGATCCACGCAAGCTAAGAGAGTATACAATAGGTGAGCCCTAGAGTACAATGGAGAGGGTATTTTGATACTAGAAGCACCATTCCAACTTACTAAAAGACAATCTACCTCTCATAAGACAGGCAGGTGCAGCCGGAATCGCAAAGACAGTCAATAATAAAAAAGCTGCCAATGAAGTAGGCGCAAAAGTAGCGAAAAATTAAGAAGACAAAGTATAATGATACACAGAAAATGCTAAAGTTGGATTATCTATAGAAATTTGCCCAAAAGAAAGCAAAAATGTTAAATTTTTCATAGAAAAATGGAAGCTAACCCAAATGTACGAAATGCACTGCCACAAAAGTATTATGATTCTATTATAAATTTCTCTCAAATAAAAACACCCACTCGAAAGGCTCGACTAATTGAAGAAATTGATAAAGCTTACGATGAATATAAAGCAGAAATATTAAAACACACCGATTGTAAATGCCCCCTATTTGTATTCATTCAGAGTATATCTTGCACATGTTGATAAATGGGCATTGATTTCAAGACAGCACATAAGGAATGATGAATTTTTCGTCATGCTTAAGTTGAACATTTTCAAACTCCCCATAACCCTTGAGAAGTACATTGAAACTGATGAATTATATTGTTAAATTTATTTTAAATAAAATGGAAAGAAAAAATCAAAACGATTCAAGTTTCTCTCCTGTGATCGTACAGGATCCGCTTCAAAAACATGATGCCCCACCACCAAGATTGACAAATTTAAAACAAACAAAATCGTACGATAAACTAATTAATCTCTATGGAGAACTTAATTTTAAATTCGGAAGTTGCAGTGTAACATGGAATAGTAAAACAAAGAAAAAAATACCGTCAGGAATGCCAAACAAAGCAGATAGGAATTCAACCTCCCCACCATTTCGACCAGAGGTAGACAACATGATTTGGATAGATACTAGAAACTCAAATATAACCGTAATCGATATTGATAATGCTGACCTATGCCCTGAGTTGAATGAACTGTGTATGACTCATTGTGATTGGGTTGTTCAGACAAACAAGGGACACCACTTTTACTTTAACAAAGTAGATGGATTGAAAGTAACGATTCAACAAAGTGTGGGTTTTGATATTCCAGCTTTAGTATTTGCTCCACCAGGTTTCTATTATGTGGATGGTGAAATGAAGGAATACAAACGTACAAAGTGCGAGGGACTTATAGACATGCCAGATGTAATTCTTGATGAGATAAATAGATTAATAAAGCCACGGATAAAAATGAAATCCAAGAACAAGATAAACAGGCACTAAAAAGCACCGTTCCATCACCCAGTTGTGAAGGAGTTTCAAAGTTGTTAAGTATAATACAACACAAAAACCAAGACTATGATTCTTGGTACAAGGTTGCACTTATACTCCGCGACATAGACAGTGGTGATGAAATGTACAAAGTATTCACTGATTGGTCAAAAGTAAATTATGATAAGTTCGATTCCGAGGCATGTAAAAATGTGTGGAATAGCACCAATACCAGCTCTGCTGATGCACAGGACAGACTTACTATCGGTACGTTGAAGAAATGGGCTAGTGAAGAAAATTATTGTAAATATAAGGAATGGAAAAGCAAATATGATTACTATGGTAGGATTGAGTATCTTGATGATAATTTCACTGACGTTAACATAACCAACTTTGTTTATGAATATAAGAAGAATAATATAATTTACAATAGCGATGGTATTTACTATTTTGATGATGATAAGTGGAGAGAACTAAGTAGTATAAATGACATATTTCTTAAAATATCAGAACTTGTTAGCAGTGAGTTAAACCACCGAAAGACTAGACTCGAAATTGCAATTAAGAAGGCGGCTGATGATAAAGAGAAGTTAAAAGCACTTGAAAAGAAACTACAGAGTACAATAAAGAATATAAATTCAATACAAGGAGCCAACAAACTCAAACAGGTAACTACTTTGTTCAAAGAGAGGTTTACTAACAAAGAAATTGAATTCGACATGAAATGGAATCTGCTAGGGTTTAACGATGGAGTATACGACCTTCTTACAGGCGAGTTTCGCGAGTATAGATATGACGATTACGTTACTAAATCGGTGGGATATAATTACTCGGATGTACTTGGAGTGAGTGATTACCACTATGAGTTCATTGTTAATCTGCATAACCAAATTCATCCCGATCCAGAAAATAGAAAGAGTTGGGAATCCGTTATAGCTACAGCTCTAATGGGCAAAAATGTTGAAAACTTTATAATGTTTGATGGCGCTGGTGGAAATGGGAAGGGGGTTGAGGACAACCTACTTCTTAGAACTCTAGGATCTGATTATGCAGCACCACTGAGTCCTGATGTTTTGAATTTACCAATAAGAATAGACAGGCCACAACCAGCCCTAGCACAAATTAATAAAAAGAGGTTAGTTATCAGTCAAGAAGTAAGTGGTGTCTTGAACAATGCATCAATAAAATTACTAACTGGTGGTGGGGTTATCCAAGCTAGAAATTTATATTCAAGCCAGTGTAATGTCGTTTTACACGCAACCCTAATAGTCGAATGTAATAACAAGCCTGACTTTAGACAAAATATTGGAGATGCAGAGAAGAGAATTATCAATATTAATTACCCGTGCAAATATACAACAGATAACGAAATCATTGATCCTGAGAAACACACTTACAAGGCCGATCCATATTTGAAAAGTGAGGAGTTTAAGACTAAATATAAGTTTGCTGAGATGAAACACCTACTAGAAATTTTCAAGCAAACAAAGGGTGAAATATATCTATCTCAAAATGTAATTGAAAACACTAATGAATTCATACAGAATAGTAATTGGTTTGCTCACTTCTTTGAAGAGAATTATGAATTTTTAGAAACTGAGGAAAAAACATTTATGCTTGTTAGAGAAATTTACACTGCGGCAACAGAGAGTGAATACTATAGGACTCTAGCCCAACGTGAGAAACGTGAATTCCAACAACAATACATAACAGATTTCTTCAAGAATCACAATGACTATTGTAAGTATTATAAGGATAGATATAGGCGTAGGATAGATGGTAAACAGCAAGAAACTAAAAATGTTCTGTTTTACTGTGTAAAAAAATAAACGAAGATGTTATCAATGCGATTACATTGGCTGATGAGGAATAGATCTGATAGGATCCAAATAATATCTTTTATCATCTAACGGACTCATTGTTTGTTTCATAATCTCACGAATATATATTTTATTTTTTCAGATACAGTCATACTTACTCTACCTCTTTGAATATCTTTGTAATCTGTCAATAGTATGTTTTTAAATGTTTCAAACTTTATATTTGTACTGCTTTTATCAACCCCCTTGATCGTAACACACTCCCCTGAAACTGTAGTGAAAGCATACTCCTTTGACCGCAGGAATACAGCTTCGGAAATTATTGAGCCATTCATTTCATCTTTCAACTTTCCAATGACTTTCTTGTTCGTCTCGGAGTATAGTGGATGCTCTCTTGGATAATCCGATGTGTCTAAGTGTTCTTTAATTTTTTCAAGATCCTCATAAACATCCTGAGTAATCACTGAGAATATCAGCGAATCACAATCAGAATAGTGCAATTGACAGCTGTTCCAATTCTTCTCAATAACATTGTAATAGCAATCGTACATGAACATTTTTGCATAATCCAGAATAGCCATTCCTAAATAAATTGGCTTGTCACACGCAATTGTCTTTTTGTACATTTGGATACCAACCGCATCCTCACTAAACATAATGAAATCTTTGAAATTTGGTTTGGAAAAATAACGCCTTGCAGTTTTTTCTTCAGCTACAAGATGAAAGTTCGACCTATTCTTTACATTTTCGATTGTTTTACCGTAGAATGAGTTGTTTAGTAGTTTCCACAGGTCTTTCTCAAATTTAGTTTTTGCTTCCATTCTCCGCCTGGTATTAAATTCGATGTATTTACTCAACCAGTTTGACTCTTTGAATGAAAGAATTCTATAAACTCTCGCAACTCGCATGCCCATCTTCTCATAAAACTCAAGTAGTCTGTGATGTAAAACATATTTCTCCTTGTTGTAAAATGTCAACATCAACTTGGATTGAACAAACTTTTTCTTTTCGACTTCGAGGTATTGCTTCTGTATGTCAGATAAATCCTCAAACCTAGTTGTTCGTTTCTCAGGAGCCAGTGGATATTTACTTGTAGCTTTCTTACATTCCTCTGTATATTGAAGGTCAACTTCAAGAAAACAACCCCTGCCATTAGGAATATTCTTGTGATACTCTAGATCATTTTCAAACTTGAAATCTCCCACAGGTAGATTTTTCATCATTGCTTCACCATATAAATTATTCTTGTCCAAGTATAGCATGTACGACGATTCAGAATTGCTGTCATAACTTTCTAAATACTTGTTATTCATTTTTTTATATCGATCTCCAAGAACTCCAGAGAAACCGCCGCGAATACCACTTTCTACCATGGATATCATTTCTTTATCACCAAGTAATTCCAATTCCACATTAGTATATTTCAACCCACATGCCCACGATAATCCAGAAAGGGAAAAGCAATACGCAGGATCTATCTTGAAATATTTCAAAAATGTTGATCGAAACTTCTCAAAAGCATTGACAAATGAGTAAATCTTTCTAATTACTGCTGTTGTATCACTGGGTGGCAAATATTTTATTTCTTCTTTAGAGAGTGTAAATGGTGGTTCCAAAAACCTAGATCCATCTAAAAACACAACACCACTGGTATAATTCCCCAACTTAATTGCAACATGGTCTTCCGATGTTTTAGAAATAAAATCCAATATATATTTTTTATTATTCATTCGTGTTAATGGAGCTATCAAATAGTTTAGATCTTTTCCAGATTCATTCAGGAGAAACAACGGTACTGTTTGATTCGCCTTGCCCTCTTTGGTATTACATGATTGACATGCTGCGCCGCGATATTTACCATTGTAGTGATTATGCTCTCGAATTTTTTTACTATCTACAAATGGCCTTGAGCAGAGAAAACATTGTTCTGCCGCTTTGTAATCAGTCTCTTCGACATCACTTAATCTTGGATGTTTATATCTATCCATTTCATTTTTTATATGCTTAAACTTTTTTATTACGGTTTCAACGAATGATTCCACTGTAGTATTTGAAATAATATTTGATTTTATAATGTCCTCATAGTCGGAACTAGTAAAAAGTGTCCATTGTGATAGCTCTAGTGATTTATCATCCATCGTTACATAATCTAATATTGCATAAAACACAAATGGTTTTCTTACACTCATGTGGTAGTTTTTAAACTTTAATATCCTCTTATCAATCTTTGGAACTTCAATTGACACTTTGAAGTCATTACATATTGCTTTATGATTATCCAGTGCATCCTGGGAGTATTTGACTTGAAGACACTTTCGACAAAGAAAAACCCTGTTGTAATTTTGGGACGTGAGGAATAAACACAAGTCTGTTATTAAACAATAATGATTTTTGACAAGTACGCTCGTAGTAAATCAATAACATTGGGGTTGTCGTAATCTTCTGTCAGACGAATAGAATATATTGACTCTTTAGTATTTATATCCCTTAATCCAAACACATTTATATGAAGACTGTTCAACTTTTCAATGTCAGAGATATCTCGAATGTCCACTGGAAATTTAACGTCTCCTAAGTTTATTTCATTTATATACTGTGTATACTTCCCAACTCTATATCTATGTTCCTTCACAGGATGGAGCTTTGCTAAAATAGACCAGAGAAAGCACCTATTGTCTTTAGTGTTCTTGACATTTACTAATGCGTTTGATTTAATTGGAATTGAAATATAAGTTCCTCCTTTCAACTGATTAATGCCAACAACTTTCAACACAATCTTTACTAACTTAACAAAATAATATCCCGATCCCCTTTCATTAAAACTATCCTTCCATTCATCAAATTCATCCAGAACATCCCTTATTGTACTTTCAATACTATCTTCAACTTGAAGCAGATTTAACAAAGTTCGATACTTTGAATGATATTGGAACTCAATCCAACTGTCGGTAGTTCCTTTATAAAATTCTGCGACAAAGGAAATTCTGTATTTTATTGAATCTCTAGCCATCAAATGTTTAGAAAGAATTGGGGAGATCAAACCGTGAATTTCTTCAACGGTGTCGAGATCATATTCATAAGAGGCCGCTGGTATTTTCCTTTCCATTTTTAAGAAAAAAAATTAAACAGACTCAAGCATAGGGGGGTGCAGTTGGAGCATTTGATTGAAGATTGAGTGTTGCCGAGTACTCTTTTGGCTTATCGGCTAGACCCAATTTTTCTCTCAGATCTTTCTCCAGCAGTTCCTTTTTAATTTTTTCCTTCGCTGAATGACCAAGTCTACTCTCTTTGAGAATTTTATCAACGACTTCCGAATGGTTAACTTCTTCAGGCGCAACACCGGCGTCTAACAATTGATCTCTTTTCTCTCTGTATTCTGAATAAATTGCAGTAGCTGCTTGAACCTCTTCAAGAGTTAATCTATAATCATCAACTGCTTTTTGGGAGTAAATATATAATCTCTCTCTGTATTTATTGGCCAGATCTCTGAGAACAATGTATTTTGCCTTCTGCTTTTGGCAATGAATTTTCACAGTTGCAAACAACGACGTGGATTTTACAGCTTCAAAACCACTCATTGCCCCGATTACTACTCCAATAACTAAGGGATTCAATGTCAGTATCGATGTTGCTATGCCAATTCCTGTAGCAGCCAAGAGACTTACATTTCCTGTCACAATGTTGATCCAATTTATCCTGCTACTTTGTCGTTTGTACTTTTTTACCTTTTTGCTATAAATTGTAAGATCTTTCGTAATGCATTCAATACTGCCTTTGATTTCACCCTTTCTCTGATTGAAATAGTCCCGCTCCCTAAAATCTGCTTCATGCAGCTCAACCACAGGATAGATGTGTTCATTTTTATCATTCATTTTTATATGGCGATTATGCCTAATTGTCAATTATGTCTATACCTGACTGAATATCTAAAGCATTTCCTAGAAATAATGGTTTACTGAAGGCCATTTTATATATATAAAATTTACTATCGTTGAATTGGATGACACTTTCATATTGTATATACCTGAAATTGCATTAAATTGACCCGTGAATCCAACTTTTCTCATGGTTTTAGAGCTGGAATCGTGAAAATTGCACTTTTTTAAAAAAATAGAAAATCACAAAAAATCGCTGTTTTCAGACCATTTTCACCTGTTTTTAGTCATTTTTCAGTTATTTTTAGTGATTTTCAAAATGAGTGAGGGCATGAGGGCGAGGGCACCCCCCCTTTTTAAAAGTATAAAAATCCGGAAATTCTGTCTTCTGAGAAATATACCACAGGCCAATGCCCCCCACATGCCCTCACCCTCAACACCCTCAGTCACAGATATATGTATATTTATATATTTTTATATTTATCACACCCCACTTGAACCCATGACCTCCTGGTAGTAGTAGTATGTTATAAGGGGTTGAGTCATCCAGCGAGCTGGCGCGCAATGCGCCCGAGCAATAAGTGTGGCGCAACCCCTTATAACATACTACTACTACTGAGCTGCCAGCGGGAGGCCGAGAGGCTTCGAGCCGCCGCTGCGTGGAAGAAATCCAGGCCCGCTTTGCTGACTTGTCTGTGAGTAACCAATACCTCTCAACAGCATCAGCCGGTGTTTCGCCATCCTTGTTCTTCAAGCTGAACATTTCGGCTCCGATTTGGTCAAAAATGAACTGAAGAGAGTCGACTGGCTGATGCTCAGCGGCCAAATGGACGGCCGTGTCACCGTCTTTGTCAGGAACTGTGAGACAGTCGCTGCCGAGCTCCTTCACCAGCCACTTCAGCATTGAATTGTCAGACTTCTCAGCAGCAAAGTGAAATGCTGTTCTATCCAACAATCCCTTCAGCCGAAAGCAGTCAGTTCCGATCTGTCTCTTGATCCACTCCAGCGACTCGATGCCCTGATGCTTAGCGGCCAAATGGACGGCCGTGTCACCGCCGTTGTCAGGAACTGTGAGACAGTCGCTGCCGAGCTCCTTTACCAGCCACTTCAAATTTGAACTGTCAGACTTCTTAGCAGCAATGTGAAATGCTGTTCAATCCCTCCATCCCTTCAGCCGAAAGCAGTCAGTTCCGATCTGTCTCTTGATCCACTCCAACGACTCGATGCCCTGATGCTGAGCGGCCCAATGGACGGCCGTGTCACTGAGTTTGTCAGGAACTGTGAGACAGTCGCTGCCGACCTCCATTACCAGCCACTTCAGATTTGAATTGTCAGACTTCTTAGCAGCAATGTGAAATGCTGTTCTATCCTTCCACCCTCCCTTCAGCCGAAAGCAGTCAGTTCCGATCTGTCTCTTGATCCACTCCAGCGACTCGATGCCCTGATGCTGAGCGGCCAAATGGACGGCCGTGTCACCGAGACTGTCAGGAACTGTGAGACAGTCGCTGCCGAGCTCCTTCACCAGCCACTTCAGATTTGAATTGTCAGACTTATGAGCAGCAAAGTGAAATGCTGTTCTATCCCTAAATCCCTTCAGCCGAAAGCAGTCAGTTCCGATCTGTCTCTTGATCCACTTCAGCGACTCGATGCCCTGATGCTGAGCGGCAAAATGGACGGCCGTGTCACTGAGTTTGTCAGGAACTGTGAGACAGTCGCTGCCGAGCTCCTTCACCAGCCACTTCAGATTTGAATTGTCAGACTTCTCAGCAGCAAAGTGAAATGCTGTTCTTTCCAACAATCCTCCCTTCAGCCGAAAGCAGTCAGTTCCGATCTGTCTCTTGATCCACTCCAGCGACTCGATGCCCTGATGCTGAGCGGCAAAATGGACGGCCGTGCCACCGAGTTTGTCAGGAACTGTGAGACAGTCGCTGCCGAGCTCCTTCACCAGCCACTTCAGACAAGAGTTGCTTTTTCTGTTCACTGCGGCAAAGTGAGCGACTGTCTTTCCATACTTATTGGACATTCCCAAGCAGCTCCTGCCTCCCTTCTCTTTAATCAGCTCCATCCAAGACTCGTCCTGATGCTTGGCAGCCAAGTGCACTGGAGTCTCACCATCATCCCTATAATTTCCAATTGTCAGACAGTCGGGTCCGAATCTGTCAATCAGCAGCTCCAGGCACGACGAACTCACCGGCTTGCAGGTCACGTGATGGGCCAGCGGCATTTTGCGAAGCTCTTCAAGGGGAAAGTCTTGCTTGTCGAACCCGCCCACCTCCAGCTCAATGTTGCTGCCGACCTCACCGCACAGTCGCTGCAGCTCCTCGCTGTCTCCAGCCTCCAGCGCCGCTCTCAGCTTCTGCTCTATCTGTGTTGCCATGGCTACACAGCTTCTCCTAACAGCGCTTCTCTACCGATCTGCTGTCTGCCGCAGCTGTTCCACACGGCTTCAAACTGAGTGCTTTGCTCTTCTTCAAGCGAATTTGCCTGTCAGCTCAGCAGCAGCAGCAAAAGTGCCGCTGTCACGGACTGAAATCTCTGAGCTCTCCCTGTGCAGAGAAATTTGTTTAAATGGAGTGAGGCCGATTCTCTTCTCTGACCCAGCGGCTGTGTTTGAGGCCTGATTGGGTGCCAGGGGGCCCGGCAGCTGCTCTGCTCAGCGGGGTGAGAGATGCAGGAGCAGTGAGATGCTGCGAGCTCTGCTGAGTTAAACAATGAGAGCTGACTGTGGCTGCGTGCTCGGCATAGCAAGTGAATTGCCAGTGGGCAGAGGTGAAGGGGCGGCAGCTGAGACACGAGGGGAGAGAGATGGAGAGGGGAGGGAGGGCAGGGCTGAGGCCTGGAAACCAAGCGGAGATCTCTGACGATTTTCAATTTGGTTTGCAATTTTATGGCAAAAGTGAAACTCCTCCTCCGGAGGAGAAAGGGGAAGAACTCCCATCACCGGAATTATATTCTCTGAAATCCATTGGCCGAAATTCCATGACTTGAATTCCATCTTCCAAATAATTTCCAAATCCTCTGTAAAGCCTCTCAAATACCATATCTTCTTTCTGATCTCATTTCTCATATCTCCTATACGCTCTCCCTCTCCTTTTTTATCTCCCATCTTTCTTCCCTCTTTTCTACCATCGCCTGTTTCCACTTATCTTGTTTCTCTCCTCTCCATTCTCTCTTCTCTTCTCTCCTTTTTCTTCTCATCTCCCCCTCTTTTCTAATCTCTAATCTCTTTCCTTAGTTTCTCACTCATCTCATTTCTTATCGCATCTCTTATATCTGCCCTCTCTACTCTCATCTCTACTGTCTCATCTCTCATCTCTGCGCCCTGTGCTCTCATTTTTAGCATCTTTTTCTCTTCTCTACTCTTTCATCTCTCTCGTCTCTGATCTTTCCTCTCTCTCACTTCTCTTGGTTCTCTCTCCTTTATTTTTTCTCCTCTCGCTTATAACTCCTCTCCCTCTTCTGCACAACTAATGGAAGCCATTATTCTCAATGCTGTTTTTGACTAAACGCTTTAGAAAATTTTATGGTTTTCAAATTATATCAGAAGGTGGACTCAATATATAGATAGCCAGTCGATGCATACAATGCAACTAAATTTGAGCTTTGAGGCAAAATTTGTGATTGGGTGCGCCATATTTCATCTGAGTCAAATTGAACCTAAGATTTTAACCCACAGGATTTATCTTTTGTTAACTGCAATCGAGCGAAGCGAAAAGATTGTCCTTCATTCGCACATTTAGAATTTAAAAGGCCACATCTTCTTGTAATTCCACTCGTACTTGCATGGAATCCCATTTTATAGCAACAGGGGTTTAGTTTAGATTCCGACACATTTTGGTGTGATGTATCTATAGATTACTGAATATGACAAAAATCAAACCAAAATACGAGTAGTTTGTTACTTGCTTGCCACTGCAAAACATTTCGCACATTTGGAAAAGTTTGGAGAATGTGTGAAGAAATCGCACAGTGGGGAAGCCTTGTCTTCTTTTGCTCACTGCGATAGGTTGGCAAAATGAGCAAGGCAAGTTTTTATCTTTTGTAAAGAGACAAACACAGTAAGAATTGACTCAGCTCTGTGGGAGGTTAACCAAAATTCGGCTGCAAATGTGCCATACTAGCGTGTGTCCCAAGGCAACGAAAAACTTGACTGCTAAAATTTTATAACCCTTTTAGATTAAACTGACAGACTAAGTTTCGCAACAAAAAACTTTGTCAACTTTCACATCGCAAGTACTCTCTCCCCACTATAGAGACGTGCAAGGCTGGACAAAAACATTATTTATTTAACCAGGGACTTCTAGAAATAGCATATGATACTATTTTAGGAGTCTCTGATTTAACAATCTAATAGGCCCTACGCTAGAAACTTGAATCCACGCTCAAGTTCAAATCAACCTAATGAGAGCCTCACAGCTTGCATGGAGAACGGGAACCTGGTCTTTAAGAAGCAGCCACCCAGCTTGGGGAAAATCTCTGTCGGCCAGTGGATTGCAGGGAACTCTAAGATTTTGCTTCGACTAGTTGATGATGGGTCGCTGATTCACGTTAATGAGGATGGATCTGTCAATGTTGACGAACTAAAAGGCTATCTGGAGTACTCACAGAAGATCGGCGAGCTCTTAGACGCTAACTACAGCCCAAGTGTCGTGTGGGAATTCGATGAGGATTACAGAAAGTTGATCGCAGACTCGGATTCGCATCGATGGGGCTGCGAGCCTCCACAGCTGTACCACCGACACCTTAACGCACCAAGAAACTTAAAAGTCACCCTAAGCAGACCAGCATCCAACCAGTCGCAAGCTCCCATCTGCCTAAGCTACAACTCCCCTGCCGGCTGCCAGCGGTCCTCCTGTAGGTACCGTCACGTCTGCAAGCTGCGCGACTGCGGCCGGCCGCACCCCGCACACCAGCACCGTCCGGCCAGCGTCGGCGGCGACGCTGTGGAGGGAGCAAAAAACTAGATCTTTTTTATAGCCGCCCTGCTTTTAACCCCCGTTCGCCGTCACCTTTTATCTTGCCTCCATCTGCTAATTGCCCTGCTCGCACCCTGCTCTCTCCACCGCGCCGCGCTCTGTCGTCCGACATGAACCTTGCCGCCTGGGAGCCGCTGCTTCTGGGTGACCAAGACGAAGATTTTCTTCGCAGCGGCCTTAGCTACGGCTTTCGGCTCATCAATAGATCGCCGCCTTTTCTTGCCCGCTCCGCCAACTACCGTTCGGCCTTGGACCAAGCCAAGCAGGTTGGTGAACAGCTCGCCGAGGAGCTCCGTCTCGGCCGCTTGCAGCTCGCCAATGGCCCTGTCATGGTGAACGCCATCGGGGCGATTCCAAAGTCTGACGGCAGTGTCCGGGTCATTCATGACCTTTCTAGACCTTCGGGGTCCTCCGTCAACGACAGCTATGAGCAGGAAAAGGGGCTGCGCTTCGCCTCTGTCCAAGACCTGACCCGCTATCTTCGCCCAAACTCGTTTATCGGCAAAATCGACCTCAAGCAGGCCTATCGTTCCGTCGGTATTCACCCTGACGACCAGGTGCTCACGGGCCTCAGCTGGCGGTTCTCTGCCGACAGCGATGACTCGGTGCTCGTTGACACTCGGTTGCCCTTTGGTGCTCGAGCGTCATGTGAGATTTTCCATCGCTTATCGGCCTGCATCAAGCGCCACATGTTCAGCATTGGCTTCACAGCTACCGTCAACTACTTGGACGACTGGGCAGTCGCCGGTGATACTGAAGAAGCGGCTCAGGAGGCCTTCAATTATCTGGTTGATCTGCTGCAGAACTTAGGCTTCGACATCAACTGGCAGAAGACCGTGGCTCCAGCTCAACACGTTGTGTTTCTCGGCGTGCTGGTTGACACTGTGAACGGCACCCTGTCACTTCCAAGCAACAAGAAAGACGACATTCGGAAACTGCTGAACGATTGCCTGTCACGTGACGTTGTTAAACTGAAGCAGCTCGAAAAACTGGCCGGTAAGTTGTGCTGGCTCAGCCAGATCAACAGGCTGTTGCGTCCTTTCCTGCGCCCGCTCTTCGACATCCTCAGCTGCAGAATGGACACCCGGCTGCCATCTGAGCTTCGCAACCTCTTCCTCTGGTGGCTGCGCGTCGTGAGTTCTCTGCCGCCGACGGTCATTCGCCCCGTTTTCGTCAACTTGTGGCCATCGAATCTGATAGCAGTTGCGAGGGTGCTGCTGGCATCGTCTTTGGCAGCGAATTCAGTGACTGGACGTACTTCAGCTGGGAGAAGGACTTTGAGAGCAAGTTCCGCGACCTTCACATCAACCACAAAGAGGCGCTGGCTCCGCTGCTTACCATCCTGCGCTTCCGCGAGCAGCTTAGGAACAGCCGCGTGGTGATTTACTCGGACAGCACTGCTGCCGTCGGCATGGTCAATAAGCTGTCCTGTCGGCATCCTCTGCTCATTCGCATCTATCAGACCGTTGCTCTCGTGTGCCTCACGTCGGGAATTCAGCTCCAGGCGTTCCACCTTCCTGGTCAGATGCAGCTGCTGAGCGACTCCGCTTCTAGAATGGGGGGCTCGAGCAGAGAGCTCATTAATTTTTGCTGCCGTCTTTACGGCTCTTTATGCATTTGTCCTTTCGAATTTGCTTCCCACACCATTTCTGCCGTGTCTCGCACCGCTCTTCATTCGCAGGTCGCAGCCGCGCTCCGCTCCGCTCCACCGTGTCTGTGTCCGCTCTGTGCCGCCTGTCACTAGCGCCTAGTTCCAGGAAGTCCTATGCGAGCCGCTTACAAGTCTGGAACGAATTCTGCCGGCAGCGTCGAGTTCCCGCGACCGCCGCCTCCGAGTCTGATGTCTGCCAATTTGTCTCGTTCCTGTTACAACGTGGACCGGCGTCCTACTCCAGTGTGCAGTCAAGCCTCAGCGCGGTGTCTTACCTACATAGGGCTTCCGCGTCACCAGACCCGACCAAGGGCAGCGCTCGCCTGGCTCTCGTGTGTCGCGGGCTCGGCGTCTTCTGAGCCGGCAGCCTCGGCGTGCGACGCCGCTGAAGCCCAGCCACCTCCGCCTGCTTTGCAGCTCCACCGAGCTACGTCATTCGCTGCCGCCCCGTCTGCTGGCCGCCTTCAAGGCAGCATTGCTGGTGGCCTGGTGGGGAGTCCTTAGGCTCGGCGAGCTCTTACCATCCACCGCTGCGGACGCTCTTCCCCGGAGCTGCCTATCAGCGTGCCCCGGTGGTCTGCGGCTGGTGCTCAACAGGTCAAAGACAAACCAATTCAAGGAGCGGCAACTGGAATTATTTCTGCCGCAGGCCTCTGAATGCCTGCTTATCTGTCCCGCTTCCGCACTAGCAACTCATCTGCGCGAGAATCAAATCTACGGACCGCAGCAGCCCCTGTTTTCTGTCCTAGGCAGCCGCGGCCGGACTCTCTTGTCTGCCGCTATGTTCATCCGGCTCCTAAAGCGGGGCATGTCTATGTGCGGCTTTGGCGAGTGCGGCTTCTCGGGTCACAGTCTGCGTAGAGGCGGGGCCACCGCTGCCTTTCAGTCAGGCCTCTCAATCGCCGACATCCGTTGCATGGGCGACTGGCGTTCAGACTGCGTCTTTCGGTATTTCTCTGATGAGGCGTCATTTGCCCGCCGTCGGGCAGCAGCTCGGCAGGTCGCTGCCTGCCTGGCCTCTTGACTGCTTACTCGCTCGTTTTATTGACCCTTTGGCGTTTTACCTTGGCGTTCGTGGCTTCGCTTACTTTTGCTGCCTCCTTGCTTTTATCTTCCTGTTCTCCCCCTTTTTTCTCCTCCTTTTTTTCGGGGTTGGGGTCGCTTTCCCCACCTCTCGCGCTGCTTCGGGCCATAAGCCTTTGCCTGCCTGCTGTTCGTCTCTTTCGCTGTTGGGGTGTGATTGGTTAATGCCTCCATTTCTCTTAGGCTCTTTTGTGAGCCTGGAGTGAAATGGGTGTTAGCCATCCACCCCTCGCGCTGTACATTGTGCCGCCTTTGTGCTCCGTCCTCTCTACCCCCCCGTGGGGTGGGGGGGGGGTTTGCTCACCCGCTTATTTATTTGCACGCCGCCCTCTGTGCCCCGTCGCTCGCTTTGGCTTTGCAGCTCAAATTTTTTTTAAGCACATTCTTTTTCTTTTAATCTCGTTTGCTTGCAAAATAAACTTATCGTTACTACGGGGTCTCTTTCCCCACCTCTCGCGCTGCTTCGGGCCATAAGCCTTTGCCTGCCTGCTGTTCGTCTCTTTCGCTGTTGGGGTGTGATTGGTTAATGGCCGCTCAGTCCATCTGCTTATTCTAGCAGTTATATTTAGCATAAATAGTCTGGCTTGACTCAGCATTTTGACTGAAACACACATATTTTGTTTTGCAACAATGGACATTTCCACAGACGTTAAAAGAGAACAGAAATTTTACCATTAAACATGCTTCGATCGATTTGACTGGCTGACAAGGCTCGGGCAACGGCTCCCAAGGCTCGGGCAACGGCGCCCAAGGCTCGGGCAACGGCTTCCAAGGCTGGGGTAACGGCGCCCAAGGCTCGGGCAACGGCGCCCAAGACTCTGGCAACGGCGCCCAAGACTCTGGCAACGGCGCCCAATACTCTGGCAACGGCGCCCAAGGCTCGGTCAACGGCGCCAGCATCGTGTCAGCCTCGCGAGGCCGGTTATCCCCGAAAGCTAAAAATGGCGCAAGTCAAGAAGGCAAGAAGGCAAGAGGTGAGAAGAGCTACGAGTGCCCATACGGTCAAAATAATCTCTGTATTGTGCGAAACTCAAGATTCGCGCAACACGTGAAAGTCACCGCCGAGTCTACGAAAATAAGATGGCGCAATTCAACAACTCCAAAGCCGTTGCAAAGCACGTGCGCTGGGTTATAAAATACTCCGGCCAGAAGTCAAAGCAGCGGCCACAAGCAGGTAAGCCAATCTGTTTATAAGCATCATACGCATTAAATTTAGTGTGTCCATCAAGATCAACATCAAATTTCCCTCTAATTCCTTTTCGATTCCTATCCCCAATATCCTGCAGTTCTCATCCCCAATACTCGTATCCTGCAGTTCTCATCCCCAATATCCTGCAGTTCTCATCCCCAATATCCTGCAGTTCTCATCCCCAATATCCTGCAGTTCTCATCCCCAATATCCTGCAGTTCTCATCCCTAATATCCTGCAGTTCTCATCCCCATTCTCCTGCAGTTCTCATCTCCAATATCCTGCAGTTCTCATCCCCAATATCCTGCAGTTCTCATCCCCAATATCCTGCAGTTCTCATCCCAATATCCTGCAGTTCTCATCCCTAATATCCTGCAGTTCTCATCCCAATATCCTGCAGTTCTCATCTCCAATATCCTGCAGTTCTCATCCCCAATATCCTGCAGTTCTCATCCCAATATCCTGCAGTTCTCATCCCAATATCCTGCAGTTCTCATCCCCAATATCCTGCAGTTCTCATCCCAATATCCTGCAGTTCTCATCCCCAATATCCTGCAGTTCTCATCCTCAATATCCTGCAGTTCTCATCCCCAATATCCTGCAGTTCTCATCCCAATATCCTGCAGTTCTCATCCCCAATATCCTGCAGTTCTCATCCACATTCTCATGCAACTTTGATCTCTGTCTCTCTGAGAGCTTACCATCGGCATCTTTTTACTGTCAGCATATTTGTTTTAATTTAGCAGTGGGATTAGCGAAAAAGTGCGCGTCAGCAGCGCTCAAGATGTGCCAGCCAGCACCATCCGCTCAAGATGTGGCAGTCAGCACCGCTCAAGATGTGGCAGCCAGCACCGCTCAAGATGTGCCAGCCAGCACCGCTCAAGATGTGCCAGCCAGCACCATCCGCTCAAGATGTGCCAGCCAGCACCGCTCAAGATGTGGCAGCCAGCACCGCTCAAGATGTGGCAGTCAGCACCGCTCAAGATGTGCCAGCCAGCACCATCCGCTCAAGATGTGGCAGCCAGCACCATCCGCTCAAGATGTGGCAGCCAGCACCGCTCAAGATGTGGCAGCCAGCACCGCTCAAGATGTGGCAGTCAGCACCGCTCAAGATGTGCCAGCCAGCACCATCCGCTCAAGATGTGGCAGTCAGCACCGCTCAAGATGTGGCAGTCAGCACCGCTCAAGATGTGCCAGCCAGCACCATCCGCTCAAGATGTGGCAGCCAGCACCGCTCAAGATGTGGCAGTCAGCACCGCTCAAGATGTGCCAGCCAGCACCGCTCAAGATGTGCCAGCCAGCACCGCTCAAGATGTGCCAGCCAGCACCATCCGCTCAAGATGTGGCAGTCAGCACCGCTCAAGATGTGCCAGCCAGCACCGCTCAAGATGTGGCAGCCAGCACCGCTCAAGATGTGGCAGCCAGCAGCTCCATAAACGCTAGTGGAAATGTTTGCCCATTTTGTCAACTAATTATCCCGGGCACTGCCGACAACTTTTGAAAGCATAAGGCACGTCAACACGCCGACAAACGCAAAGTGCAACCTGCTGACGTGAGCGATGTGCAGAATCTTATTGAACGAGCGCAAAAGGTAGTGTCATGAATGTGTTATGACAGTGTGCTCTTTGCTTAGTTGCTGCACCGGGCCAGTGGGCCGTCCTCTCCCCCTCCCCCCTCCTTAGATATTTTCTGACTCACCCACCTGCACTTCTGCGCGTGCGTACCCCTCCCCTCCCTGCCTAGACCTTTTCTGTTGAGTCAACCCCCCCCCCCCCATGCTCTGCGTGCGACCCCCCCCCCTGTGCGACCCGCCCCATTATTTTGTTAGCTTTGCTGCCCCGCCCCTGTTTGTGATTGGCTGCCAGTCCCAGTCTGCCGTGCTGCGCCCCGGCGATTGGCTGGTACAGCTCATGCGTTGCCTTGGCTGATGTCTAAGCCCCCTTTTCTGCCTTTATCCCGCGCCCTCGACCCCCAGTTTGCTGCCTATTTATTCGGCCCCCCTTGAGACCCCATTCTCGTCGTCTTCGTGGCTCCTCGGCGATTGTGCCAGCGTTGGTTGCTGAATTGCTATTCCTCGCAGAATTGCTAGACAAATATATAAGTAAAGAATATCGAGATCACCACTGCTCTGACGGCGCTGTTTCTTGTACGACTGAAATCGCGGCTGGTAAGCCTTCCAATTTGCACGTCATTTGGGTCTGCATCTGTACTAGGCACCTTAGAGGGATTAACTGCGTCGTACGCCGGTCCCACCCCAAGCAGCTCTGCGTCGTACGCGAGTCTGTAGGCTGTCGAGCGTCGTACGCTCGAGCAGCCTAGTCCCGACGGACACCGCGTCGTACGCGTGTCAGTGGAGGACCGCAGCCAGGGTCAGTACACGAACCCGGGTCTGGGAAAGGGGCACGAAAGGACCGAGCCCTTGAGCCCCATCATCACAGTAGGATAATTTTTGCACAGGTTTTTATATCTTTGCGCATTTATTTTTGCTGTCCGCTCACGAAATTTCACTCACTCACCCAAAATTCTTAGAAACATGATAAAATTAACCTGAATAATCCAGAATTTACTGTGTATTACAAAAGGCCTATTATAAAGTTCCTGACTTCTCGTAAGTGTAGGTCCATCCATATGAATTATGACTGATGGGTGAAACCAAAGTCAATTCTCTTGAGGAAGTCATTCATGAATCAAAGAGAGAGTTGGTAAGCAAAACATTAAACTAATTTAATTGTTTTCTTAATTGTAAATAACTTGAATGAAGCAATTTTGTCGTCACATGCTGACAAGCTAAGAAGAGAAAAGATTAGAACAGAGATGTGTAAAAAGAGTTCTTGAAATCGGGTATTATATAAACGTAAAACTCATCTACTTAAAGTAAATTTACTTATTGTACATTATGGTCATACCCCAAACACTCCAACAGATTGCTCAACAGCTGACTGTCAAGGTGTTTGGGGTGCTGAAAGAGACAGTAAGCAGCCTCCAAAGGGTGGCCGTTTTTCTTATGGCCAACAATTTGAGCCAGATAACAGCCATTGGCCTCCTTGGACTGCTACCGAGTCTGCTACTCAAATTGGACGAAGTATGATTGCAAGCGGAACACATTGTACAAGGCTAGTTTGAATGTAAGGCTAAGTTGACTTCTTACCCCAGACTTGTTACTCAGTACCTTCTTACTTCCTATATATCACACTTAGTGCATCACTCCAAAAGTTCACTTGCAAATCTTCTATACACTAATTCCGTAACAGCTATACCAATACCAGCAGCAGCGCCTCCGTCACCGCCGCGGGCACCAGCAGCGCCTTCGTCACCGCCACGGGCACCAGCAGCGCCTCCATCAAGGCCGCGGGCCGCAACGGCGCCTCCGCCACGACCAGCGTCGGGCGGCATCGATCAAGGCGCCGCTGCACTGACGACGACGCTGCTGCCAAAGACGAATGCCAGCCAGCTAAGCATAATAAAAAAGCAATTTGAATGCCTGGCGACCTTGTATTCGCATATTGGCAATGCGGGAAATTGTGGTGGCCTTGTGGTGGTCTGCCTGCCACCGAAAGGTCCAAGTGCAACGACCGACACCTGCGTGCACGTTCAGATTTTTGACGATCCTCCTACATGTGATTGGGTCAGCACGGTGCACCAATTGGAAGACCATCAGCATAACGATAACGAAAAATCTCCAGAGTTTTGTCATGCTCTGGTGATGATGAAGAAAGCATCCAAAATGACCAGCAAACAGCACCTGAAGCGATTATTAATTATGTGAAAACAGAAGACTAAAGATAAATAAGCATCGTTCTTGCGTTTTCTGCATATATTTACTTGTGTTAATTTAATGATTCGACTTCCTATAAAAAGCATTAGGTCGTATGTAAGTATTTATTCCCCCTATGAAAATTGGCCCGAATTTTCACCCTTCTCTTCGCCCGAAATCGTCAGCCCTTTGCGGGTGTAAAAATTTTCGGGCTACTGGCCCGGAATCGTTACGAAAAGTTAGTTTTTCGAGCAAGCAAAGTTCGGCAAGCAAACTTCCCGCAAGCAAACGTCGTACTCCCCAGTCAACTGATTGTATAATCGTACTTTTTTTAAATAATAAACAATGTATTGTTGAATCCTTAAACCTGGGATTTTTTTATCCCTAATAGCACAAAAAACCTGCCGGGAACTCAGTTGACTGCGACTGAAAATACTATACATGTACCACTTTAATTGTTTCTAGTTGATTTGGTACGTTACAAGTTTATTTAAAGTGTATAAAAATTGACGTCCCAATAAATTGTACGCATGGGCTTCATGTGTAGGCTTTAATCTCCCTTTTCGCACCTAGTTTCCTACTTGTGTAGCTATATTTAAATCCTTAACCACTTCGCGCCCAAGCTTGGTTCTGTAAGATGGCTTAAAAGCCCAAAGGCCTGCAGAGCAGTCCATAGACAAATTTGTCTTTTTTGCTGAATCGAGTGCACACCCTAGAAGCCCAGACGTAAAGTATATCACATAGTTTTTCAGCTAGCTCCTGTTCAAACCTTCCTACCCACAAATGGCTTTTACGCGGCCGAATAGGACAGCTAAAAGTGACGCCTTGCGTAGACTGGGACTCGATTCCGATTCGGAAGACGCTTTATCAAGCAATGACTCGACGGTTTTTGAGTCAGAAACAGAGTCGGAAGGCATGGATCCAGAAATTGATCAGAGCCAAGATGAGGCGACCGCGGAATGGGTTGAAGTAACCCCTGGAAATGACAACTCGTTTGACCACGACGGGGTGCCGGTATTCCGAGGGTTTTCGACCATCAATCTAAGCACTGGTCTACCAGAAAATCCAGACGAAAGTATGAAATAATTTTTATCAATCTTCCTGACTGAAGAGTTTCTCACCACCGTCTTGTCACATGGACCAATGAGCGAATGTGGTTGGCAGTCAGGGAGTTCCAGCAGGAGAGTGCAGAAAATGGCGAGGATCAGAGCGAGAGTTGTTGTTGAGCTTAGCCGCGAAGTGCTGGGCGAAGGATACCACATATACACGGACGACTCCCTGCAACGGAAGCCCAGACTCGCCCAAGCAAACGATTCCGAATTTGAAACCTGACGTTCCAGCTAAGAAGACAGTATTTTGCTGCGGCCAATGTCCCGGAAATCCTGGTCTCTGTCCAGATCCATGCTAATTCATCCACGCTTTATTTCCCCTTTAACATTTCTCATTTGAGTGAAAACACAATAGAAATGCACAATGGACGTCTTTAAATCAGTCATGGCCTGCACAGCAGGCCATACTGGGCACTTGCTTTAGTGATTGGGAGATGGTTTTTGATGCCATAGACATTTTTCAATCTCTGGGTTTCTGGGCCGTTTCGGTATGGCCTGCAGTGCAGGCCTTTGGCTTCCAAATGGTTAATCAGCATCGTCACGTCAAAAGTCCCTCAATCCAGAACACGCTTTTAGAAAAAACGGGCTAGAGACCCGAACGTCTGGGTTTCTTCTTTCCCCGCTTTTTGGGCCCGATTTAGTTTCAACCGTTTTGTCGGCGTTCTTTTCGGGTGAATTGACCACTTTTTAGTTTTCACCCGAAAAATTAAAAGTTCCGGGCCCAATTTCGTGTGTTTCTGGGCGAAAATTCGGGCCAATTTTTCATAGAGTTTACACTCCTAATTACATTTTTGCATGTTATTAGGGGTTCAATTTTTTATTCAATCAATTTCGCTGCTTTTTACTTACACGACGTACTATTTTATTATTTTTATGCATTTTCCGAAATCAGTGAACGAATTATTTTCTGTGTATACTGAAATGCATCTTAATGCAATGTCCATATCAATAGCGAACTACCTTACTTATTGTCAATACTTAGTAGCTCGTAGTAATGAACGATTCACTACTACTGACCAAGAGTTTTAGATAATTTATATGATTAATCATCATTGTGCAGTACTTTGCAATCCGAATCATGCATATAGACATACCAACCAGACACAAATAGACACAAACGGACACACAGACATACCAACCAGACACAAATAGACACAAACGGACACACAGACATACCAAACAGAAACAAATAGACACAAACGGACACACAGACATACCAAACAGAAACAAAAAGACACAAACGGACACACAGACATACAGAAACTTACGAACAGACACAAACAGACACAGACATACAGAAACATACAAACAGACACAGACAGACACACACACATACAGAAACATACAAACAGACACAGACAGACACACACACATACAGAAACATACAAACAGACACAGACAGACACACACAAATACAGAAACATACAAACAGACACAAACAGACACACAAATACAGAAACATACAAACAGACACAAACAGACACAGACATACAGAAACATACAAACAGACACAAACAGACACAGACATACAGAAACATACAAACAGTCACAGACAGACACAGACATACAGAAACATACAAACAGTCACAGACAGACACAGACATACAGAAACATGCAAACAGACACAAACAGACACAGACATACAGAAACATACAAACAGACACAAATAGACACACACACATACAGAAACATACAAACAGACACAAACAGACACAGACATACAGAAACATACAAACAGTCACAGACAGACACAGACATACAGAAACATACAAACAGACACAAACAGACACAGGCATACAGAAACATACAAACAGACACAAACAGACACAGACATACAGAAACATACAAACAGACACAAACATAAAGAAACATACAAACAGACACAAACAGACACAGACATACAGAAACTTACAAACAGACACAAACATAAAGAAACATACAAACAGACACAAGCAGACACAGACATACAGAAACATACAAACAGACACAAACAGACACAGACATACAGAAACATACAAACAGTCACAGACAGACACACACATACAGAAACATACAAACAGACACAAACAGACACAGGCATACAGAAACATACAAACAGACACAAACAGACACAGACATACAGAAACATACAAACAGACACAAACAGACACAGACATATAGAAACATGCAAACAGACACAAACAGACACAGACATACAAAAACTTACAAACAGACACAAACATAAAGAAACATACAAACAGACACAAGCAGACACAGACAGACACAGACATACAGAAACATACAAACAGACACAAACAGACACAGACAGACATGGACAGATACACACATAGAGCTAGGCATGCGTACATCGAAAGTTATTCCGATGAAAAGGGAGAGGAATAAACGGAGAGTGAAAGGAGAATGAAGGCCCAAAAAAAATTAAACCCAACCCGATGGGAAATCTGGAGGGATGTTGGAGCCTCACTTTTTGGCGGTAGCCTCTAATTACTTTTTGGTTGCACTAAACCAACGGGAGGCTAGAGGCTAGGTTAGAGGCTCGACTCTTGGACGGCGCAGCCTCTAAAAATGACCCAGTTAGAGGCTCGCTGTTTGAGGCTCGTATTGGAGGCTGGATTAGAGGCTGGCGATTCGATGCTTAATTAGAGGCTTAATTAGAGGCTCAATTAGAGGCTCAATTAGAGGCTCAATTAGAGGCTCAATTAGAGGCTCAATTAGAGGCTCAATTAGAGGAGGTTGGTGGCGCCATGGAGAGGTTGGGGCGCCATGAGGAGGTTGGGGGCTCCATGGGGAGGTTGGGGCGCCATGAGGAGGTTGGGGGCGCCATGGGGCGGTTGGGGGCGCCATGGGGAGGTTGGGGGCGCCATGAGGAGGTTGGGGGCGCCATGGGGCGGTTGGGGGCGCCATGGGGAGGTTGGGGGCGCCATGGGGAGATTGGAGGCGCCATGGGGAGGTTGGGGCGCCATGAGAAGATTGGGGGCGCCATGGGGAGGTTGGGGGCGCCATTGGGAGGTTGGGGGCGCCATGGGGCGGTTGGGGGCGCCATGAAGAGGTTGGAGGCGCCAAGGGAAGGTTGGGGGCGCCATGGGGAGGTTGGGGCGCCATGAGGAGATTGGGGGCACCATGGGGAGGTTGGGGGCGCCATGGGGAGATTAGGGGCGCCATGAGGAGCTGCACTGACATTCATGACGCCCTCGCTTGACTGCGGCGCTGCTGAGAATTTCAGGGCGCCGATCATCAAAGCGCAATGAAATTTCGCCAAACAATATTTTCAGTATTTTCAGTGTCAGGCAGCAGTTCTCAGTCAGGACTCACCCAGCTGAGGCGGCAGTCGGCGCTGATCTGCCAGCGGGAGGCCGAGAGGCTTCGAGCCGCCGCTGCGTGGAGGAAATCCAGGCCCGCTTTGCTGACCGGTCTGTGACAAACAGCCGACTCTCAACAGCATCAGCCGGTGTTTCGCCATCCTTGTTCTTCAAGCTGAACATTTCGGCTCCGATTTGGTCAAAAATGAACTGAAGAGAGTCGACTGGCTGATGCTGAGCGGCCAAATGGACGGCCGTGTCACCGAATAAATTTTCAGGAACTGTGGGACAGTCGCTGCCGAGCTCCTTCACCAGCCACTTCAGATTTGAATTGTCAGACTTCTGAGCAGTAAAGTGAAATGCTGTTATATCCAAAAATCCCTTCAGCCGAAAGCAGTCAGTTCCGATCTGTCTCTTGATCCACTCCAGCGACTCGATG
This sequence comes from Macrostomum lignano, assembly GCA_002269645.1. Lineage (NCBI taxonomy): Eukaryota > Metazoa > Platyhelminthes > Macrostomidae > Macrostomum > Macrostomum lignano. Next base: position 25,983 of record NIVC01002902.1, read on the forward strand.
CCCTGATGCTGAGCAGCAAAATGGACGGCCGTGTCACCGTATTTGTCAGAAACTGTTAGACAGTCGCTGCCGAGCTCCTTCACCAGCCACTTCAGACAAGAGTTGTTTTTTTGTTCATAGCGGCAAAGTGAGCGACTGACTGTTCCCATCTACTGAAAATTCTCAAGCAGCCTCTGCCTCCCTTCTCTTTAACTCCCTAGCTTCATCCATGACTCGTCCTGATGCTGGGCAGCCAAGTGCACTGGAGTCTCGCCCCTCTCATTTCCATGTGTCAGACAGTCGGTTCCGAATCTGTCAATCAGCGACTCCAGGCACGACGAGCTCACCGGCTTGCAGGCATGAGCATTCTCGGGCGCCATGAAGTGCCAGGTGCCTTTTGGCTGGTTGCCTGCGCTCAGACTGCAGGTTTTGACGGGTTCACCAACGTCGCCTCATCATTTCTCACCGAGTCTCCTCAGGCAGTCCGACCGCAGTCGGCCCATGCGGCTGGACGCTCTGTCGAGCTTGTGGGCGGGGACGCGGAGCTGCAGCGCTGTAGGAAGAGTTTTACGAGTGAGCCCGTTAAACATGTCTGGGTCGCCAAGGCGGCACTTAAACTCTGCTAATGCTTCGTGTATAAGAAGCCCACCTAAATTCCACCTGAGCACACCCAGATCCCACCTGAGCACACCCAGATCCCACCTGAGCACACCCAGATCCCACCTGAGCACATCCAGATCCCAAATGAGCACACACAGATCCCATCTGAGCACACTCAGATCCCACCTGAGCACATAAATCCCACCTGAGCACACCCACATCCTACCCACATCCCATGTTCAGGTAAGATTTATTATCATATGAGCTAGTCAGATGTCTGATAGAAGTAGTAGTAGGATCAAACGCAGAGGACTCAAAGAGGTGGGTTGACAACAACGGGCTACAAGCAGGTTGGCTTCTCCCCTTCCGTGCCTCCTGAGCACGTCTCCGAGGAGTCCTTGACTTCGCTGTCCGAGGGTGATGGACACTGCCTTAAGTCCATAGAGGAAGGCTGTACATGTCAGATACAATTAGTAATGCTTGCACCTGCAACCAATGCTCCGCTCCAGACTGTCTCACAGCTGGTCATTCAAGGTGACTTTGACTAGGTGCAGCGGCTGGCAACGAGTCAGCCCGTGACGACAACCGACCAAGCCAACCGGACCGTTCTCATGCTAGCAGCCGACTCGCCAAGTATTCCAGCTCAGGCTGAAAAGTGCATTTTGTACTTAATTAAACTTGGCGCCGATCCCAAAGCGATTGACGAGTCGGGCGACACGGCTGCGCATTTGGCAGCCCGACAGGACAACGTGCGGCTTCTGGCGCTGATGCCTTTCAATGCTAAGTGGCTGCAGAACAGCCAAGGCCTGACACCGCTGATGGAGGCGGCTCAAACCGGAAGCTGGAGCTGCGCCAAGCACCTGCTGCATCTGCTGCGGCAGTGGAGTCACATTGAGTGGACAGAGACCGACAAGAAGGAAGCTGGGAGTTCGGACTCGCCTAAGCAGAATGGCGGCAAAGGACCCGAGAAGCCGAAGAACGAACGAAAACGCCTGCTTGGCCTGAAGGACCTCAACGGTCTGATAGCTGTAGAAATTGCGACGCGCAATGGGCATGAAGAGCTGGCTGGGTACATTGAGAGGTGAGTAGCTTGAGTAGCAGGCTCTTGAAACTGTACTATTAATGGTATTTAGTTCTGTTGACTTAAATCGAGCTGCATAATGCATGGCAGCCAATAAAAACGTTTTCATCCTACGGATCCTGCAGAATCATGCAGAAAAGTAGAAGTTTACATTCAAATTGTCTTAAATTGTAGGGAGATGCGCTTGGTGGTGACTATCGGTGGTCTAATTTTGGGCCTGACATCTAAGGTAAGCCGAAAAATGATTGAAAAAACGATAAAAAATTTTTAATTAAACAACGTGCCACTATTTAAATCGGAAACTTTCGAACTAGATTAAGAATCCAGCCTTGCAGGCGCGCTTACGAGGCGAACTTGTAGCGATCGTAATGCTTTCGGTTAAGTCAACTATATTGCTACTTGTTGAATAGCGGGCACTGCTTCTGTAAGATAACGGCATTATGCTACACTCGCACGTTTATGATCGCAAACATGTTGATTTACAGTCACCCGCAAACGTTCTGCTTTAAATACTCTGACAGTAGTGTGTAATGTTAGTTTCCTACTGATAACGCAGTGGTCTTGACATTTGAGGAGAGTTCAGAAAAGTCAAAGCAACGTCGCAAAACAACTGGATATAAATCGTTTATTTTTTATTGTAAGTCGACTTTTCAGTACCAATAAGTGCGTGGGATACTTACGGCGACTCTTAGGGCTCTTGGTAAGGGATTAAAAATCTTAATCAAGAAGGTAAAAAAATCTAAAGCTACAAGATTAGGACAAAAGGGAAAATGAAAACAAGAGAACAAGGATCTTCATTGATCGCATTCATTTAAACAGGTTGTATAATATCTAGCTAACTCTTAAGTGCATTAAAACAAATACACAGAGTGTAATAAAATTATAGTTAATAGCTCGTAGAAGTGTGTATACACAATAAGTCTATAAATTAATAAAACATATTTTAACTTCCTAATTTTTTAAGTAGATAAATTGGTAGAGCTCTGTGAATTGTGACGAGTTCCGTCAGCGCACTACTTTTGGGTTTCTTTTGTTCACTTTTATTACATCATCTTCGAAATCGTTAACGAAATCTATGATGTCTAAAATGTGGTGGAAAATTGTCGACCTTATTGATTTACCTACTTGCAGTAGTAGGTTTAGGTTTAATCATCATCATCATAAAACAAGTGATTGTTAGCAGCATTGAAATCTTCTCAAATCAAATGTTGATACCTTGAAAGAATTCTCAGCTCCACTTCATCAGCGTCGTCACGTTGAGAGATTTCCTTGAGCCAGTTAACAGCTTGGAAGTCGCCTGGTGTCAGTTCCAGTCGCAGGCACTGCAACAGGGCCTCAAAGTTCATATAGTAAAAGTTCTCAAAGTTTTCCATCGGCAACGGGAAGCATTCAGAAATGAAGTCGTAAAAATCACTTTTCACTCGAAACTGAAATTTATGTCGCTGTCCGAATTTGAAGCAAAACTTCCACGCCGAATCCTGGGTTTCTAAATGCCTCCACACGATGCTTTCAGTTGCCTCAGCAGCTGGCCTGTCACTGGGCCATGCAAGACAATGGCAAACCTGGTGAGCTCGGCAGTCCGTCAGAAACTCCACGGCGGTGCTCAGGTCGTCAAACATAAGGCAGCTCAAAGCTTTGAGACTCTCCCGGGCTGATCGAGCGCAATATGGCAACCTTTCTAACTGCTCAAACAGAGTAGCATGAGCCTCGCCACCTTCATAGTTAACTTCAAAGAGACTAAGTAAAGATTCCCTTACTAAATTATACACTTTATGATACGCAGGCTCGTTCGACTTTTGATCCGGGTTCCACAAAAGAATAGGTAGTATGAGGAACGGATGAAAGTAAAACATGCCTTCAGCACTGACGGGTTTCAGATATTCATTGAAGCTCATCAGCCGCTGGGGCAAGTGGTCGATCACGTCTCGAAGAACTTGCACGATCTCTTCAGAACTGCTGCGATCGGCACCCTTCAGATACAAAGCTGCATCGCTCAAGAAGAAATGCTCCATTATTCGGCCATCTGTATTGTCAGCGGAACGACTCGTCTCGACACTGTCCAACAGCATCTGCACCGATCGACGGATGAGTGTCATAAGGTTCTCCGGCTTCCACTGCTCTTCTGGTGTCTCTTCAAGCATTCGGAACGTGACCGTCTTTGCGTGATACGCCTTCAGACCGTGAACTCTGCGACCGATCACCTTCTTGACCAGAAACTTGAGCGTGATGAACAGCTCGCCCTGCAGATTCGTGAGACTCCGTAGCAGGCGTCTCTCTAAGAAGGTGGTGCTCACTCGGAGCTGCTTGCCGGCTTGTCCAGGAGGTGCCGCGTGAACCACGTGACAGGGCAAGGCTTCGAGCTCGCTTGTGAGAGACTGCAGCACCGTTTGTGGGATGCTGGATTTGGCCAGTCGATGAGGCTGCAGCGGCCCGATTGGAGGATAGCAGCAGAGGCGACAGGCGCTCACGCGGTCCACAGCGGGTCGGAGAGTCGAACCGTTCTCTGGCCGGGCTGGGTTTGACGCTAAAGTTGGGAAGCAGAATTACGAGTATAATATAAAGTCCTTTCTAGATGACCAAAATACTAAATTTAAGCTCATAATCATTGAACCCTCACCAAATCCTTCACATTCTATATGCCCGTTGTAGTAACTTGTTGTTTGTCGACTGTTAGCATTCGGGCATTGGCAGAAGCGTCTCACATGATACAATCGGCCAGGCATTAGCTGAACTACGTCAATGTCGGATTCAAAATCAGTTCTACCGTCCATACGTGTTAGACTGTTGCCCCAGCCCTCGGAGTAGCTTCCCACTACGAAGACCTCATTGTCATTCAGTCGGTTTCTTAGAATTGTTTCCAGTACGTCGGCCATTGCACTCTGCATTGCGGCTCTGGTTTCGGAAAATCCCGACTTGGTTAGTGCTGCGTGTAGCTGCAGACTGAGTTCTGTGTCTTCGGGTTGTGGTCTGAAGTTTAGTCAAGTTAGACATTTCTCCTTAGTATTCTTCTTGTACATGTGATAAAAATTACAGCTCAAATACCTGTTTCATAAAATGGAACAAAACTTACCCATACTTAGTAAGGTTTTCAAACTGTTCAAAACGTTTACTAGATAAGTTCGCTTCTGGCTGAAGAACAGGTGGAATATCAGTACTGTCTTTTATTACTTCAGAGTCTGCAGCGCAATAATCGAAATTTTCTTGAGCCCTTCTGAGTCGTCTAGCTACAGGCAGATGGTTTTGAGCGAGGGACAACTCCAAAGGCGTCTTTCCATCAAGTGCGTGTGGCCTGACCGTGCATCTGGCTTCAAGCAGCAGCTCAACTACTCGATCATGACCTGACTTTGCGGCAATGTGCAGCGGCGACTTGCCACTCTTGGTTCGAATATCGGAATTTGCTTTAGAGCTCAGAAGCAAGTTGGTAATGTCAGTGTGACCCTGTTGGCTAGATATCAAAAGAGGCGAATATCCCTCTCCGACTTCTTGAAGATCTACTTCGGCTTGGCCTGTCAGGAGGGAAGACACAACTCCTACGTGACCCCAGTGCACTGCCAAGTGGAGCGGCGACTGTCCAGTATCCCTCTGGACGTCGACATTGGCCTGGGCTCCGATAAGCAAGTCAACAGTTTCCTGGTGGTTCTCTTGCGCTGCAATGTGCAAATGTGCTAGAGAAAATTTCCAGAGGACATTCACATCTGCTTGCGACTTTATCAGAGCTTTGACGACTTCGCTATGGCCAAACTGTGCGGCCATGTATAAAGGCGAGAAGCCTCTTTCGTCTTGCAGTTCAACATCGGCCTCTGCCTTCAATAACTCATTGACAACTTTTTCGTGTCCTTTTTGGCAGGCAATGTATAAAGGTGACTGACCGGTAAGCACTCGTGTATTAATGTTTGCTTGTGCTTTTATGAGTGTCTTAACAGATTCTTGGAGACCATCTTGCGAGGCAATGTAGAGTGGTGTTGCCTGCTCCACAACTCCGAGATTTAGGTCAGCTTGAGCCGTAATAAGCAAATTAAGCACGTTGATGTGATTTTCTTGCGTTGCCATGTAAGCGGCAGTAGCTCCTGACCGAGATCGAAAATTTACATCGGCGTGAGCTGAAACCAATGCTTGCAATAACTTGCAATCGCCATGCTTTGAGACTAAATGGATTGGAGCGAACCCCTGATCGTCCAGAATATCTAGATTTGAGCGTGCTCTAATTAGGAGGCTGCTCAATTCGCAAGAGGCTCTGTCTAGCGCAGCATGAAGAGCAGTTTCTCCTGATAATCCTGGAGTATTCGGATCTGCTTGCGAATCGATAAGAAGCTCAATAATGTGACGGCTTTCAGCTTGAGTGGCAAGAATGAGAGGTGTCATTGACTGTTCAGTCCGACAATCCAAGTTTGCCATTGCCTTAATTAATATCTGTACCACCTGTCTATGACCATTCACGGTTGCTGCATGCAAAGGTGATTTTTGGTCACAAGTTTGTGCGTCCGGATCAGCTTGCGCGTTGAGCAGAAAGGTCAAAAGTTTTTGATTGCCCTTTTCTGCCGAAATGAAAAGCGCGGACCTACCATTTCGAGTCTGTAAATTGACGTCAGCTTGCGCTAGTACAAGTGCTTTGGCTATGTGATACTGACCAGCTTTTGCCGCAATAAAGAGCGCTGTTGTCTCGTCTTTAGAGAGAAGATCGACATCAGCTTGAGCTGCAATCAGCATCTGAAGCACTTTCAAATAACCCTCTTGTGACGCCATGAAAATCGGTGACCAGCCCTCGTCGTCAGGCAAATTCACATCTGCATGTGCGTCCAGCAGCTGTCTGACAATTCCACGGTGATTGAACTGTACAGCAGCAAGCAGGGGTGTCTCACCAGACTCTGTTTGCAGGTTCACATCGACACCGGCCTTGATTAATTTCCTAACGAATTCGACTGAGCCATCCTGGCAGGCGATGTACAGCGGCGAACAACCGTTGCTTTGTCTGAGATTCAAGTCGGCTTGAGACCGAGCCAGATGGTACACAACATCGGGCCAATTGTCTTGAGCGGCAATGTGCATCGGGCTCGCCCCTTGAAACTGCTGGATATCCAAATCGGCCTGAGCCCTGATTAGCAGATCCACCACTTTGAGGTGGCCATTCTGCACCGCAAAGAATAACGGCGATTCGTTCCTGCTTGTCAACAAGTTGACATCCGCCTGCGCTTTGATGAGCCTGTCAACGACTGCGTAGCGACCGAGATAGCAGGCTAGGTGCAGTGGAGTTGTACGGCCTGAGCAATATCTGATCTCCTCATTTAGCTCTATTAGCTTCTGTGAAAGGTGCTTATCAACTATCTGCAAATTCTCCGTCTTGATTGCGTCCAGAAATTCTTTTTTACCTTGCATGTCAGCGTTTTTTGCAAATTATTAGCAAAGTAAGACCCTCTTTGAGAATTGCGATGGCTAAAGAGCTGTAGACAGTAAGCGAGCCATGATAGTCTATTTGTACTGCATCGCTGCAAGTAATGCACTGGACTAGTTGAATTTTTAAAAAGCGCTCTGGTAAATGCACACGAATGCCAGTAGTTTTTTTTCTCCCTGCAATTTCTGTCTTTTTGGCGTACACTTCTGTACGCAGAAACGCGAGTGGCCTAAGATAGAGAGAAAAATGTACGGCGGGAGTACCTTGTTCGCGGCATTATAATTATGAAGCACTAATAGTACCATTATTTCAGGCTTAGCTCTGGAGGCCACACTTCTTTCATAGATGCTTGGCGCAGATCAAGTTGAGGAATTTAGAAGCAAATTTTAAGAAAAGGCAAACAATATGGAGATTGAGTACGAGTATCTCCAGGCCGTACTATCAGGAAATCTAGTAGTTGTCGATGCCTTTATAACTGCTGGAGTTCCCGTGGACAAAATGTTCTACATCGGCAACAACTCTGGAGCCGCCCTTCATTTGGCCTCGTCAACTGGTCAAGTTGCAGTGGTCGACCGGCTTCTGAGAGCTCAAGCCGATATCAATCGACGTCAAGAAGCCGGCGCCACGCCGCTGTTCCTGGCCGCCGAGTTTGGGCACGCGAACGTCGCCAAGCTGCTGCTTCAAAACGGTGCAAATGCCGACCTGCCGCGCTGGGACTCAGGCGACGCGCCGCTGCATATCGCATGCGACAAGGGCCACACGGCGGTAGTAGATCGACTCATTGCCGCTGGAGCCGACCTCAATCCTGTACAGGAGGCAGGCTGCACCCCCATCTACATGGCAGCGCAAAATGGCCACTCCAAGATTGTCGCTCGGCTGCTCAGAGCCGGAGTCGACCTTGACTGGCGTTGTCTAACCAACGGGAATTCTGCTCTGCTCGCAGCCACTCAGGAAGGTCACGCTCGCGTTGTCGCTAGCCTTATTCAAGCGGCAGCCAACGTGAATCTTACTAACAAAAAAGGTGAAACAGCGTTGCACTTTGCTGCTCAAAATGGACAACTCAAGATTACTCAGCTACTTCTCAAGAGCCGCGCCGATGCCAACGTCAAAGCAAGCAACGGCTGCGAACCGATTCACACCGCGGCTCAGAACGGAAATCTGGCAATAGTGCAAGCCCTGATCGCAGCCCAGGCGGACGTCAACACTGTCGAGGTGGATGGTGCGTCTCCAGTTTACATCGCCTCACAGAATGGCCATCAAAGAGTTATCAAAACTCTGATTGAATCGCAGGCTAACATTGATCATCAGCGCAATGACGGCGTGTCAACGATTTACATTGCCGCTCAAGAGGGTCACAGCGAAGTGGCCAGGCTGCTAGTGCGCTCTGGAGCAGCAAAAGTGGATGCACAAACTAGGACAGGAGAGACTCCACTGCACATTACTGCTCAGCGAGGCGACCAAGCGACTCTATACGAGCTTCTTCAAGCAGCTCAAGGCAGTCCAGTGAATTCGAAGCAGAACGATGGTTGCTCGCCGATTTTTCTGGCAGCGCAGTTCGGTCATTGGAAAGCCATTGAGCGTCTTATTCACGCTGGTGCCGATGTCAACACGACAAGAGCGACTACAGGACAGACACCTCTGCACGCCGCAGCTGAGAATGGACATCCAGAAGCGACTAAATCGCTGGTCCGATGCTTTGCTGATGTCACTGCAACAGACAGGGATGGCCAGACACCTTTAAACTTGGCTAGAAAATTTAAGCACAAAACAGTTGCTGAACTTCTTGAGAAGGCCCTATCTGACAGGGATAATTCAGAAGATGCTGGGACTGTGAAAGACGAGCCGATGCCGTCACAAGTTGATAAAAGCAGCTCCAGCTTGAGGTAATATAACTTCAATAAAGCCGCACAGTAAATATCCTTTACTCTGAAAATTCACATTAAGTTTCACTTTCAATTTCTCGTACGTATTTCAGCGAAGAAGAATTCAGTCAGCAACTGCACAGTTCCCTCCAGCAGGCTGGCTTTGAGCAGACCCGAGCTGCCCTTCAGAGCTCGTGTGCAGACGTCCTGCAGCGCATACTAAGACAACGCCTACGCAGCGAAGAAGTTTTTGTTGTTGGCAGCTACTCGGAAGGCTGGGGAAACAGCCTCAGCCATTTGGATGGCAGAACGGACCCAGAATCCGACATAGACGTGATGCAGCTCATACCAGGAAGGATTTATCACCTGAAAGATGTCTGCAGGTGCACTGATCCTGACTCTGAACTAGTTGTGGAATATGACAACGGTCATATAATCTGTAAAGGATATGGTAAGCATATTTTTATTTCTCTAATCTCGAAACTCTAAAGCTCGAAGTTATAATAGTCTTCAGTAATTTACCAACCTCAATCAGCTTCCAGCCCAGCCCGGCCAGAGAACGGTTCGACTCTCCGACCCGCCGTGGACCGCGTGAGCGCCTGTCGCCTCTGCTGCTATCCTCCAATCGGGCCGCTGCAGCCTCATCGACTGGCCAAATCCAGCATCCCACAACCGGTGCTACAGTCTCTCACAAGCGAGCTCGAAGCCTTGCCCTGTCACGTGGTTCACGCGGCACCTCCTGGACAAGCCGGCAAGCAGCTCCGAGTGAGCACCACCTTCTTAGAGAGACGCCTGCTACGGAGTCTCACGAATCTGCAGGGCGAGCTGTTCATCACGCTCAAGTTTCTGGTCAAGAAGGTGATCGGTCGCAGAGTTCACGGTCTGAAGGCGTATCACGCAAAGACGGTCACGTTCCGAATGCTTGAAGAGACACCAGAAGAGCAGTGGAAGCCGGAGAACCTTATGACACTCATCCGTCGATCGGTGCAGATGCTGTTGGACAGTGTCGAGACGAGTCGTTCCGCTGACAATACAGATGGCCGAATAATGGAGCATTTCTTCTTGAGCGATGCAGCTTTGTATCTGAAGGGTGCCGATCGCAGCAGTTTTGAAGAGATCGTGCAAGTTCTTCGAGACGTGATCGACCACTTGCCCCAGCTTCTGATGAGCTTCAAAAACAGCCTGTACCAAATTGGGTCAAACAATTTGTTTCATTTTCACCCATTTCTTATTCTCCCAGAGATCGATCCAAAGTTTTCAACAGGGCTGCACTTCCGCGATTATTACAGCATCTATGACATCGTAAGAGATTCGTTTGAATCTCTGGTCGTGCCTGACTTTAGCCGTGAATTCGAAGCCTCCCTGGTGAAGAAGATTGGCAGGTTGCCAGACTGTGCTAGATCAGCTCGCGAGAGCCTCAGGGCCCTGGTCTGCCTGAAATTTAACGATACAGTTGCCGCCTCTGATGTTTTGTTGGACTGCAACGGTCACATAGTAAGCAGAGGCATTAAGGAATTTGCTTCTAGACCCGCAGAAGGGTCAGGGGAGTCGGCAGTATTCAACCAGCTATGCAACAGCGACCTAGCCTGGAGATTCAGCTTCATGTTCCTAAACCGGCCGGATCTATCCAGCCTCTTACCGGATCATCTGGCCACCTGGTTTCCCCTGCGAATGGAGAACTACGACGCGTACTACTATATAAGCTTTGATTGCCTGCTGCTTTGTCTGAGTTGCGAGCTGCGAGTCAAAAGCGCCGAGGCTCAGAACGCTTGGCTTCTGGGTTTGCTTCTGCGCGACGAAGCAGACATTCAGGAACTGCTCACTGCCATGCGATACTGCTCAGATCACAGTCTGGCTCTATCGGTGATTAGAAAATTTCAAACAAGCATTCAAAGCCACGAGCTAACGTCTAAAGAACTGATAAGATTTCAACAGGAGCGTCTTCTAGCTGATTTACCACAGGCCTTCTAGAAGTTTGATAATTTGCTTTTTTACTTTCTACAACATCTTGCGCAACGCTTTGTACTTCGGTTAGTAGTTCGTAACAAACATAATGCCCGAAGTTAAATTTGTGTCCCATAATAATACAATAATAATAATTGATTACACTTGTCCTCGTGGCCAGATTTGCAACCGACAGCTCAGCCGCAGCTATTTCGCGGCGCATCTGAAGGCTGCGTACAGCTGTTCAGTCCAAGGACTGGGGGGTGGCCAGTCCACACACCCTCAATTACCCCAGCTTATGCTGGCACCCATTTTACAGCTGGGGAACTGAAGCAATGCAGAGTTGAGTGTCTTGCTCAAATGGAACACCAATTGCTACGACTGGGTCAAAAATCGAACCCCGACCTTTCATTCGTGAGTCCGATGCTCCAACCACTAGGCTAAAACCCACGCCTCCTCGTGCCGCATGAATATTTTTAGATTCAAATACCATCTACTACATCATGCTTCTCTAAAATACAAAAGAAAATTTATTTCAACTGAATCAACTGAAACAAGGAGGAGCTTTCTAAGAAATGGCAGTCGTAACAGTGCTGCTCCTGCTGCCGCTTCTCTAGATATAAAAAGTCCAACAAGAAAGAAGCAGCCCTTGCCTTTATCTAGTTTTCTTTTTTTTTTATTCTGTCTCTCAGACTCCCTGCAGCGGCGTTGCAGAGCAGTGAAGGGACAGGCGGAGGCTTCTTGAGAGAAACTAAATCGGACTTCCATCAGAGAGAGCCTCGTCCTCAATTTTCTTGTCCTTCAGGACCAGTTTTAATCAATCAAGCAGAACAGCTGCCCCCCGATGCACCCTCACCCACTGCTGCAGCATAAGTGAGGAGCGTTGAGAGCTGAGCTGAGAATGCGGTGTGAGCACACGCGATGGTCAGTGCAGTCAAGCCCTAGCCTCAACTCCAGCAGCCAGATGCAAGTGCAGCTGCCGCATCATAATCCATCATCATTTTGTTAATGCGACAACAGCAACCCCAGCTAATCCCCCCAGCCGAACACCAAAGCCCCAGTAAAGGAAAGAAAGTGCGCTATTTGGCTTCATTTTGGTTCAAACAAATCAGCGCCAATGTGCAGTGTTAGTTTGGCTGAGCTGCGAGTGGAGCTCTGTATCTGGGGATGGGGATCAGTATGATGCTGCTGAGGTCTTAGCGGTCCTGTACTCTGTGTGTTTTATTCTTATAGGACACATTATCAATGATACTTGCTTTCTTGATGTGAGTTTCCTGTCTCAAAGCAAGTTATATAATTCTTCTGTTTCATGGTATAATATTTGTCTGAAATTTTTCTTCATTTCCTTTGGCACTTCTTGTCCGCTCTCCTCATCATTCTTCTCCTTATCCTCCATCTCCTCCTCCTTCTCCTTCCCCTCCTTCTCCCCCACTCTGGCAACACTCTGGTAATCCGTTTTGAATGACATTCCATAATGATTTTTCCCATGCAATAGCAATTTAAAAAAAACCTCAATAAAGGAATTTAAAAACTTTGGCCCTACAAGACTGAAAATTTCTTCAAAGCCTCACTCAGGTTACAACGGTGCCACAGAGAAGAGCAGTCCACAACAGCAGCGCTCAAAATACACACACTAAAGACCCGAGAAGTGTGACTGCTGCAAACTCTGACTGAGCAGCAAATGGGGCAAAGCTGTTGCAGGGCTGCGCTTTTCACGCGCTCAGGTGCTGCTGCAGCCACACAGCTGCTGGGGTGGGGCGACGAAGCAGCAGGGCTTACGCAGTGGGCTCGTCTTCTGAGAGAGCGACTTCTCGCTTGAAGGAGTAACTGATAGAGAGTAAAACGTGCCTTATTGAACACGTGTCAGAACTCCTGTTACACAGATTGTGTCGGAGTAGAATTCTAGGATGTGGCTGTAGGTGGATAAGTATTCAGAACGATAGATACGAGGTAGATAGATAGATAGATAGATAGATAGATAGATAGATAGATAGATAGATAGATAGATAGATAGATAGATAGATAGATAGATAGATAGATGGATAGATAGATAGATAGATAGATAGATAGATAGATAGATAGATAGATAGATAGATAGATAGATAGATAGATAGATAGATAGATAGATAGATAGATAGATAGATAGATAGATAGATAGATAGATAGATAGATAGATAGATAGATAGATAGATAGATAGATAGATAGATAGATAGATAGATAGATAGATAGATAGTACACGTATCTACATATAGTCAACAAGCTGTTGAAACCCGCGGATTTTGAACCCGGGGAATTTCAATCCCTGGAACTATTTTTGCATGTACTTGTATGTCGTATTCTAAAATCTGGGGTCAAACTCAAACAAAAACTTGTTAATAGTTAGGTTAGAATTAAACATAAAATAGAGTACATTCGTGAAAAATTAGGATTTGAGGCAAACATTTATATTGTTGGCTGGGGTGCTGCGAACAGGCAAACTCTGGCCTCTGCCTCTCCTTATGTCCCTTGGATCCTTAGAAACTTCGATCTTCTCTTCTGTTTCCTCTCCTCTCTCTCGTCTCTGTCTCTTCTCTCTCTCCTCTATCCCCTATTCTCTCGTCTATTCCCTCTCCCCTCTATTCTTTTATCCCTCCTCTCCTCCCTCCTCTCTACTCTGTACTCTCTCCTCTCTCTCCTTCTCCTCTCATCTCTTCTCTTCTTTCCTCTCTCCTCTCTCCTCTCTTCTATCGTCTCTTCCCTCACCTCTCTTCTCTCTCGTCTTTGCTCTCTTATCTATCTCTTCTTTCTCTTATTTTATCTTTTCTCTCTTCTCTCTTCTCATTCTTTCTGCATGTTCTCTCCTCTCTCTTTCCCTCTCTCTCTCCTCTCTCTCTCCCTCTCTCTCCTCTCATCTCTCTGCTCTCTCCTGTCCCATCTCTCTTTCTCCTCTAATCTCTCCCCTGTTTCCTCTACTCTCTCGTCCTTTCTCCTCTTTCCCCTGTCCTCTCGGTTCTCTCCCCTCCCCTCCTCTCTCCTCACTCACTTCTCTCTCCCTTGTCTCCCCTCTCATCTCTTATTTCTATCCTTTTTTCTCTCCACTCTCCTCCCATCTCTCGTCTGTTCACTCTCGTCTCTGGTCTCTCATCTCCCCTCTCTCATCTGCCATCTTTACTCTCTTATACTCGTATGTTTTCTCACCTCTCTCATCTGTACTCTTCTCTTTCCCCTCTTTTGACTCCTCTCTTTCCTTTCTCCTTTTTTCCTTCTCTTCTCTTCCCTCTTCTATTCTTTCCCTCTCTTGTCTTCTCTCTTCTCTCTTCACTCTCCTCTCTCCTCTCATATATCGCGTTCACTCTCATCTTTGCTCTCTACCCCCTCTCTCTTCTGTCATCTTTACTCTCCACTCTCCTGTGTACTCTTCTCTTTCCCCTCTACTGAATCCTCTCTTCTTACTCCTCTTCTCTTCCCTCTTCTATACTCTCTCCCCTCTATTCTCTTCTCTTGTCTCTGCACTCTGCTCTCTCTTCCTTCATCTCTCATCTCTACTCTCTCATCTTTCCTTTCATCTCTCTCATCTCCACAATCTCATCTATTTCCTCTCTCCTCTTCTTCCCTTTACTCCATCATCTCTCCTTTCTCCTCTCTTCTTTCTCAACTCTCTCTCTCTCTCTCTCTCTCTCTCTCTCTCTCTCTCTCTCTCTCTCTCTCTCTCTCTCTCTCTCTCTCTCTCTCTCTCTCTCTCTCTCTCATCTCTTATCTCATCTCTTCTCACTCCTCTCTACCTCTCTCCCCTCCTATCTCCTCTCTGTTCTCTATTCTCTTCTCACTCTTCTCTACTCTCCTCTCTCATCGATCCTCTGTCTCATCTCTCCCCTCTTCTCTCTTCCTCTTCTCTCCTCTACTCTTTCCTCTCCCTCCTGTCTCCCCTCCTCTCGCTTCCTCCTCCCATATTCTCTGCTCTCTCCTCGTCCTCACCCCACTCGTCTCTCCTGTTATCTTATATATTTTCTCTTACCCCCCTCTCGCCCTTCCTCTCTTTCTAATAGTCTATTCCTTTTCTTTTTCACTCTCATCTGGCCCGCAGCCATGAGTTGGATTCTTTATCTGGCCTTTGAGTAAAAAATCTACCGATCCCTGCTTCGAAAGCCAGTTTGTGGGACGGTACTATCATGGTTATCATTTCTCATGCTTTAATCACGTCACCTTTCTGGCCAATTAGCAGCCCTGAGAGGAATTTGTGTATCTCCAGCTC
Source organism: Macrostomum lignano (assembly GCA_002269645.1). Classification (NCBI taxonomy): domain Eukaryota; kingdom Metazoa; phylum Platyhelminthes; family Macrostomidae; genus Macrostomum; species Macrostomum lignano. The sequence goes on from NIVC01002902.1 coordinate 41,070, forward strand.
CACCACCCAGTCTGCACTCTGCAGCAGTCTAACAACCAAGGAAATACGCATTTCTTAGGAGTCATTTAAATTTTAAAGTTACCCTATGCGAAACTTAATGTTAAAAGCTTCATGGTGTAACTAATTGAGTAGTATTGCATTGTAATAAGTTATTCATTAATTTTTCGCTATTTTTACAAACCATCCCGCATCGCCTTGATTTGCCTGTTTGCCATCTACTGTTAAACTGCTGCAGACTTGTGTCTATACAGAGGACAGTGGTTTGAATCTCTCACTGAAACTGTCTCTCCTCTCCACGCCTCTCCACTCGCGCGGGGGTGCAGAGAAGGCTATTAAAAAGTTATTCCAAAACACTGTACATTCGCTATGTACATTGAGCTCTATCGCCTGACCCTTCGTCTGGCTCTGGGGGAATGAGTGAGTGAGTGGCACAAACACATAAAAAGCAGACAAACTTCACATGCTTACAGTTTCTTTTTCGGTTGAGTTACAGAGTTGAAACTTTATATTTAGATAGAGAATGAGTCAATGAAGAATTGTGTCAAGTTTGAAGTCAATCGCTTTACGTGGAGCAAACTTATGGCAGCTGAAAGTTAGCCAATTTTGAAACCCTTTTACACATCTGGGCCCAGATCGGTATCGGGAAAGAGAGGCAGGCGGGCGGAGGTTGGGGTGGTTGCTACGCTGAAAAAAACAGCCTAACTTTAAAAGTGCACAGCACCGCTCAGGATTAACTTTGAGACTCGAAATTTTACATGATTGTGCCAAAATAGTTTAAGATTATCTGTGTCAAATTTGAAGAGAATCGGTAAAAGTGGAACGGCGCTATGGAGGATTTAGTGAAAAAATCGCGCATTTTGAGCAGTTTTTTGTACTTTTAGGTAGGAAGACTTGAGTCTAGGAAATTTAAAGGTAGCCTAAGACATTCTCCGTAGTAAGTTTAGGGTGGGTATAAAGTTTGGTGTCATTTGGTTGAGCGGTTTGGGAGTCCATAGCGATCAAAATTGTCCACACACAGACAGACAGACAGAGTTTTGATTTTTATAGGTAGACGAGTGGAACTCCTCCTTCGGAGGAGAAAGGGGAAGAACTCCCATCACCGGAATTCCATTCCCTGAATTATCCATCAACTGAAATTCCATGTCTTGAATCCCATCTTCCAAATCGTCTCCAAATTCTTTACAAACCTTTTAAAGACCATAGCTCAAAGACTCTCACGTCTCTCATATCTCCTCTCTCTTCTATTCGCTATTATCGTGACTCTCTTCTCTCTCCTCTCTCTCATCTCATCTCTACCCCTACTCCCTTATTTATCTCTTCTCCCTCGTCTTTCGTTTGTACCCTCTCCTGTCTCTTGTCTCCTCTCTTCTCTCATATCTCTCCCTCTTCTCTCCTCTCTCATATGTCATCTCTCCTTACTTATCTATCGTCTCTCTTAACCCTCTCTCTCTTCTCTTTTCTCTCCTATCTGCTTCTCATTTCTCATATCTCATATACACTCTACTTTCTTGTCTCCCATCTTTCTTTCCTCCTTACCACTATCCCCTGTCTCTTCTCTTCTCTCTTTTCTATCCTCTCCATTCTCTCTTCTCTCCTCTCCTTTCTCCTTTCATCTTCTCCCCTCTCTTCTCTAATCTCTAATCTCTTCTCTCTTATGTTCTCGCTCATCTCTTTTCTCATCGCATCTCTCATCTCTCCTCTCCTCACTACTTTCCTTCTCTTAACTCTCTTATCTCTGATCTTTCATTTCTTTCCTCTCTCCTCTCTCTCTTCTCCTCTCGCTTCTCTCTCTCCTCTCTCTCCTCTCATCTATACTACCTTATTTATATCTTCTCCCTGGTCTTTCGTCTCTACTCTCTCCTGTCTCATTTCTCCCCTCTTTTCTCCTCTCTTCTCTCTCCCCTCCTCTCTCATCTCTCATCCCTCATCTCACTCCTTCTTTCTCCTCTACTCTCCCCTCTTTTATCCCCCTTCTCTTCTCTCCTCTCATCTCTCCTGTCTCCCTCTGCTATCTCATATCCCCTCTCTCATTTCCTCTCTCCTCTTCTCTTCTTTCTCCCTTTTCATTCTCGCCTTACTCCCCTCTTCTCTCTCATCTCTAATCTCTCCTCTCTCATATCTAATCTCTTTTCTATCATCTCTATTCTCTTTTCTCTCTTCTCTGACTGAGTGAAGGTGCAAAGTCCATCGAAATCCTCTCCGTAAAACAGAAATACTTCTAAGTCCTCTTCGTTGAACAAAACTCCACCAAAAACCTCTTCATTGAACAGAACAGAACACAACACAATCAAAAGCCTCTCCGTGAAGCTGACAACCACTGAAGTCCTCTCCGTGAAACTGAAAACCATCGAAATCCTCTCAGTGAAACAGAAATCTATAAAATTTTTCTTTGGGAAACTGAAAGCCATCGAAATCGTCTCCGTGAAACAGAACTTCATCAAATTCTTTTCATGAAACTGAATTCCATCAAAATCCTCTCCTTTCAACGTCAATCTATCAATATAATCTTCGTCAAGGTGCGATTAATCAATTTTTAATCATAAAAATACCCGACATCTCCATGAAATTGCAGTCCATCAAAACTGCTCAATAGAGATCCAAAAGATGCTTTCCATACTTAAAAGTATTCAAGTTAAAGGCGTCAGTGGTTAGGGTTGGAGTTAGGGTTAGGGTTAGGGCTACCATAATTTCATCGTTCTTTCATTTCATTGCTATCTGTAGCCTCTACTGGGCATTCACTGTGTACACTGAGCCCTATCGCCGCCACCCCCAACACGGGGTGTTTTAATTGAATTGTACGCCAGAACACGTCTCAGAAAGTTAAAAGAATGATTTTTTTCTTGAATGCTGTGCTTCTTGTTTTCATGTTTAAAGCAAGAAACTTATATCCCCGAACTCAGCGTTGCAAGCTCTTTCCAGCAATATAAGTCTCTCCTCTCAAAGTTTAAAAATCGAGGAACAGTTAGCGTTTGAAATTTCCCAATTTCCCGACTGCTTGCCTGAGAGGCTCGAAAGTTTGTTCATTGAATTTCACTGCCCAGCTAATACACAGGGCCGATAATAAAACCAATTGAATCTCGACACAGTATATCTGTTTACACTGTATAACTGCTATGTACACTCAGCCCAAGCCCAACCCCCCAGTCTGGGGGAATCATTAAATTGAACTTAACCCCCCAACACGCGGGGGGGGTTTATTTGCATTGAACGCAGAACACGCGCACCCACCACCCCTCAATACACAGCGGCCCGCGGGCGGAGGTTGGGGTGGCTATTTTTACAAACTGGCTGCAGCCCCAGGCAGAGTGGCCAAAGAAGGTTATTGGGGGTTAAAAAAGCAGTTTTCTGCTTTTTTAGGGATGTTAAAATGTGAAAATTAAAAATTAAAATAGCCTAAAGCCTGCTCCGGAAAATTTGCAGTTTTCCCATATAAGTTTCAACGCTGACTTGGCAGAATTGTAGGAGTTCACTTACTACATACAGACAGACAAACATCGCGTCAGTTTTAGTATTAGGAGATAGCTACTTAATGCATACATAGGTGGAAGCCACACTGAAAAGTGCAGCTACTTTGGATTCCGCAAGCCTCTTTGCAGCTGCTGTGTGATTGGACAGGAACCGCGAGTCCCGGACTGGAGGAAACTGGATTGGAAGGCGCGGGCATGGCATAGAAGCGGAGCAGACAGACGGGATAAAAGTGATCCCATCGCGGACGCCACGCCTCCCATTTCCAACTGCCTGAGCTGGCGTCACAGATCCCACTCCCAGCCGAGATCCCCAATGCCGAGAATGCGATTCCGGAGCTGCCCCAGTCTGACCTCACCTTGAAAGCGGCGCTGAGCGGCAGCTCCGGCGGAGCCAAGCAAAATAAGAGGCGAAGACAGAAATTCGGCATTGCGGATCTGTCTTTCTTTGCATTTGCTTTTTCTGCCGCAGCCTCACGACCCTGCCGCCAGTGACAATTTCCGCGGCGGCTCGGCTGCTTTCTACCTGATCCCTTCTCCCCGCCCCTCTACCTGCTGTTTCAGGAGGGTAGAAAGTGCAGCGCAGCAAGGAGAGACCGGCTGAAGGGAGTAGAAGAGAGCTCAATACGTGTCTCCGAGGCTGAGACTTTAGAAAGTCTTCAAGGATTTCTGCTCTCGATAAGCCTCTGTCAAGAAGCTGTCGAGTGTAGCATCGTGTAAGTGGCTCTCGTCCAATTTGTTTGGCAAAGTGCGCAGCAAATGAATATGCTTGGCAAGCCTGCCCACATTTCACTCTTTTTTGAGATTTTAGCATACAGACTTTTCTTAGATATAAACAGCTGCAACTCGTAGGTAGGGAATACAGGATTAAGTGTAAGTCGTAGACTATTGTTAAGCGTAGAAATGCAGAAGTCATTGATGCTCGAAATATATCATCTGTAGGTCCTGTTCACCATAGGTAAATAGAGACATTCCCTGATCATAATAGACGTATTTTGTGGTTATTATTAGGCGTCCTTAGTTATTACATACAACCTTCATCACTAAGCGTCCTTAGATATTGCATACATCCTTGATCATTAAGCGTCCTTAGTTATTACATACTTGTACATCCTTGATTATTAGGCGTCCTTAGTTATTAAATACAATCCTGATCATTAGGCGTCCTTAATATTACATACATCCTTGATTAGTAGGCATCATTGGATATTACATACATCCTTGATCACTAAGCATTATTTGTTAGTGTACACATCCTTGATCATAAGAATCCTTGGTTATTACATACATCCTTGATCATTAAGCATTATTTGTTAGTGTACACATCCTTGATCATAAGAATCCTTGGTTATTACATACATCATTGACCATTAAGCATTATTTGTTAGTGTACACATCCTTGATCATTAGGCATTATTTGTTAATACATACGCCCTTAATCATTAAGCGTCATTAGTAAGTACATACATCCTTGATCATTAAGCATTCTTGGCCCCATAGCCCATATCAGTCATACTGCCCTATAGACTAACACACAGGGCAATCCATCCACTTCTGTAATAACAGACTCCCTAGTTAAAAGTTACACTTTTCCCCATCCGGTGCTTGCGGCAGTCGAGGCCGCCATCAGGAAAGTGGGCGGGGCCTCGCTAATTTGATCTTCGCTATGCGCAGTGCTCCGTGGTATCGAACTTCATCCTCCCTCTCTCTCTATTTGTAAGTGGGGCCAGAAACTGTGCCAAAGCGAGCGATTCTTTCTCTCCAAATTTTCCCTCCGAAGTTCCAGATTTCAGACACTTACGCAGTCCCTCTAGATAGCTGGGAATGTTCAAACCGGATTCCCACAGACTCGTCCCGACTTGGCCCACGGGAAATTTTTCAAAGAAAAGAGAAATAAACTTGCTTCTAGACGAAGCAGCAGTTGTCATTAGGAAGACAGACAGGCAGGCAGGCAGGCAGGCAGGCAGGCAACAACATAATCTTGGTGCGAACTGGGATCCGTGTTTCTCACACCCCCTTAGCATCAAGATGAGGCTGGGAAGCTGATTTCCTGGATAAGAAGATGACGGAAATCTGACTCTCTCACTAAAGAAGGGATTGCGGCGCTAAAGAGGCTGAAGAGGCTTTCAGCTCCAAAAGATGCGTTATTGACAACATATCGGAATATATCTAATAAAGGGAAAAGTTCATATTCTCTTACTTTATGCTAAGAATAGCCTATTTGAAACGGTAGAACTTATTGCCTTAATACTTTGCATCCGTGAATTTAATCGTCTACTGTGTGTGAATCCATTGCCGTGTGAATCAAGGCCGTCAAGAAGGAAGTGAGCAAATCATTGCCCGTTTTGCTGACCACTTAGTGTCAGACAGACACCACACTAAGACAGACAGACACTAAGACAGACTGACACTAAGACAGATTGACACTAAAACTGACTGACACTAAGACAGCCTGACACTAAGACAGATTGAGATTAAGACAGACTGACACTAAGGCAGATTGACACTAAGGCAGATTGACGCTAAAACAGACTGACACTAAGAAGGACTGGCACTAAGACAGACTGACATTAAGACAGACTGACTCTAAGACAGACTGACACTAAGACAGACTGACACTAAGACAGACTGACATTAAGACAGACTGACACTAAGACAGATTGACACTAAGACATACTGACATTAAGACGGACTGACACTAAGGCAGAATGACACTAAGACATACTGACATTAAGACAGACTGACACTAAGGCAGATTGACGCTAAAACATTCTGAAACTAAGACAGACTGGCACTAAGGCAGATTGACGCTAAAACATTCTGAAACTAAGACAGACTGGCACTAAGACAGATTGACATTAAGACAGACTGACTCTAAGACAGACTGACACTAAGACAGACTGACACTAAGACAGACTGACATTAAGACAGACTGACACTAAGACAGATTGACACTAAGACAGACTGACATTAAGACAGACTGACACTAAGACAGATTGACACTAAGACAGATTGACATTAAGACAGACTGACACTAAGGCAGAATGACACTAAGACAGATTGACATTAAGACGGACTGACACTAAGGCAGAATGACACTAAGACATACTGACATTAAGACAGACTGACACTAAGGCAGAATGACACTAAGACATACTGACATTAAATTAAGACGGACTGACACTAAGGAAGAATGACACTAAGACATACTGACATTAAGACAGACTGACACTAAGACAGATTGACACTAAGACAGACTGACACTAAGACAGATTGACACTAAGACAGATTGACATTAAGACAGACTGACACTAAGGCAGATTGACGCTAAAACATTCTGAAACTAAGACAGACTGGCACTAAGACAGACTGACATTAAGACAGACTGACACTAAGACAGATTGACATTAGGACAGACTGACACTTAAACAGACTGACATTAGGACAGACTGACACTAAGACAGATTTACATTAAGACAGACAGACAAAAAGACAGACCGACACTGAAACAGACATACTGACAGGTACTATAACTTACAGTATATAATTACCATTATAAAAAAGTAAAATTGTTTTTGTGCATTCACTATAGAAAATGGTTATTAGCAATAGTTACGGTTTTTCGATAGAGTTTCCACTTTAAGCGCTAAACCTCAACCATTAGTAGGCACTAAATGCAACTCAGTCTTCACGCCTTTGATCGCGTCCATCTGTTGTCCGCTTCCATCGTCTCTTGCCGATGACGATCCCCCGACGATCCCCAGCTGTCCCCATTTAATTATCCTCATTTGTGCAGCTGAGCTCCGCCCCGCACAAACTGCCACGCTTAGAAGAGTGACAGGCATTAGACGCGCTGGCGATCTGATAGCCGCCATTATCCGTGCCAGCTTCTTTGAACGCGGATGTGGAATATTTTAGAGCTGAGCATTTTGATGCTGAGAATAGTGCGCGGTGTGAGCCGGAGGGTGAGCAGTCTGTATGCTAATGCTAAGCTCATGCCATTCTGACTGAGGCTGGGCATGAGATAAGGTGAGGACTGAGATAACAGAGGGACAGATAAAAAAGAGAGTGAATTGGCGGGTGGGGGAGTTGGTGGAGTTGTAGTTCCACCCGTCCATGAAATTGAGTTGGATATCGGATTTCGTGTGGCTAAATTGGGGCGCGTTGGCGTACTACGGGTCCAGTTTTTTGTGGTAACTAGTGTAGGTGGATGTAGACAGAAAGACAGACGACAGACAGACAGACAGACAGACAGACAAACAGACAGACAGACAGACAGACAGACAGACAGACAGACAGACAGACAGACAGACAGACAGACAGACAGACAGACAGACAGACAGACAGACAGACAGACAGACAGACAGACAGACAGACAGACAGACACACAGACACACAGACACACAGACACACAGACACACAGACAGACACAAAAACAGTGTCTATCTTCGAATGTTTCTTTGATAATCCACTCACCACATCACAGGTTGCAAGCAGCAAGCCGGACAGGCGGTGTCTCAAAGTCGAGAGTCTGCATGGCCAAGTTGTCAAATTTTGTATCTGCATTTTTTATTTGTTGGCTGCAGCTGCTTTCGCAGCCGGAGAACTGCTCAGCAAGTCAAGCGTAAGTTTCCCGTCAAGCATCAATTACGAGCTATATGTTCATCAATATTTGGTTGTCTAAAGATTTTCTATCGGTTTAGGCAAATCATCATAGCTAAATAACCCAATTTTATACGGATTTATATTTCCTTCATTTCCCCAATTTATCGCAATTTATCCTTGTTTCCTCATCGGAATTTAATGGAACTAATTATGGAATTTAGTGCATTATACATTAACTAACTAATCCCAAAAATTATAGTCAGAAAATATTTCTTATCGATCGCGCTTTTTTAGCCTGTCAGACGCTAACGATCACAATCACACGGATCATTTTGGAGCCGCGATTGAGCAGTCAATGAGGATGTAAGAGTTCTGCTTCAAGAAGCAATTGACTCTTCTTAGCGCATTCAGTGCCTGTAGGCAGTTTGCTGTAGCAACACTGTTGTGGTTTTATTTTCATAGAAAAGCAACAATTCGCACGTAAGTTGTTTCATACAATAGTGCTAAAATTCAGTTCAGCCTGTTCAAAACAAGCCGTGACGTCTTTCACCCCTTCAGCCAATTAGAAGCCGTTCTTTTCGTAACTTAGCACCCCACCTCACGCCGCGATGTCTCTCCCTCCTTCAGCCAATCAGAAGCTGTTCTTTTCGTAACTTAGTACCCCACCTCCCACCGCGGTGTCTCTCACACTCCGTCAGCCAATCAGAAGCTGTTTTTTTTCTTAACTAAGCACACCCATCTCACGCCACGATATCTCTCACCCCTACAGCCAATCAGAAGCCTTTGTTTTTTCTCTCATGCACAGTTCAAATATATTAATTTGTTCCATAAGCCTGTAATTGTATTGATCCGATATTATTCGCTTGCGCGACAGTTGCCATGTACTAACAATATCTAATCATCTCATAACCAAATTAGTTTTTATAAAAAAATCTTGCTCTGAAAATTTCATTTTTTAGCCCAGAAATTTTAAGTAACTTTCAGGAACAGTATTATGCTGTTTTTGTACCTAAAAAGAATAATAGTACATCCGTGTCTTTTCGGTGATTCCAAATGCAGGAAAAACATCATAGATCGACTGCTGCAGAACTACACCCGCCAGAACAGTCCCCACGGAGGTGAGTGTGGAAGTGTAACAAAAGTTCTAAAAAATAATCTTGTTCTATTGAGCACCTCTCGAGTACATCCCTAGAGTTTGAGGATCATGTCAAGTACGATTATGTTTCTCAAGTAACACCTCTTCTAGGCGCTACAGGAGTTTCTAAACACCTTAAAATGTCTACAGAAGTTAATTAGCTCTTTTTGACTGGATAAGATCACTTTACGAGCGTAATTGTCCCTAGATTAAAAAACTCAAAAACAAAAGTCTCACTTTGTAAAAGTATGTATGATTAAATCTACTCTGCTGAACGTCTCAACTCATTTTGCTAATTATAACAAAGGGACGAATCTGTTACAAAGAGAGTCCCAGGAGTGAGCGGCCTTCTTGGCTTCCTGAAACCAAGTCTTGCAACCGTCAAAAAGTGCTCCAGGGGTGATGACGCCAAGGCGCTGAGATAGCGACCTGGGGACTGTAGAGGGATAATAATGCTGTGTATTACCCCTCTCGGATCTCCCAGTTGCCGCAATAAAATCCCCCAAAATATACTCAACACTAGCAGGATAAGATCTAGTTACCCGATGGCTTAGATGGAGGACAGTACACTGTGTGTGCGTGTGTTTTTGCATTGTAGAATCCTTCGAATAGAACTCACGTTGGTAGTTAGTCGTAAAGTATTAGGTAAATTAAAACGTCACTGGTTGATGATCATTTCAGACAAGCCTACAACTGTTCACCTGGGCATCTACATCAATAGTTTCTATTCAATCAGCGAACAGACAATGGCAAGTACCAACTAACGCGTAATTGAAAAAACCTGTTTTCTAAGACATCCCTATCTAAGACTCTTCATTAATAATTGCAGGACTATTCAGTAAACATCTATCTCAGGCAGCAGTGGTACGATCCCAGACTTCGTTTTAACAAAAGCGAAATTTCCGACAATAAGGACTGCGTCAAATTGGAGGACAAGATCTGGGAGAAGCTCTGGGTGCCGGATGTGTTTTTCAGGTCTGAATTTTTATCTTCATTGTTTATTCATTTGATTCTGCGCATTTTTATGGCTGAGTTCGTTTACGCATCGCAGTGTCCAGCTATGCAGCCCTGTAAAATCACTTGGAAAGTTACTCTCTATTATACGAGCGAATACACACGCTCACACAGAGTGTACACAGACACAGAGTAACTCTGTGTACACAGACTCAGTGTACACAGAGTGCCCTGACTTTCTGATCGTCACGCATGTACACTCTCTGTGGCTTGATGGTTGGCCCTCATGTGAATCGCAATAGAAGCCACAAATTAATCTGACTGCTGAATCGAACTAGGAGTCATGGCGCGAAAGCCATGTCCCTAATTAGGGTTAGTTACTCCTAATATGCATCCGTAAACCGAATGCCCCTGCTCATCTAGTAGTTGTTTTTTTTTACTTTCTTGGACAACTTAACCAACATAAATATTACAACCAGTAATATTCTATCTGCAGAAACGAAAAGAAGGCTGACTTTCACCACGTGACCATACCAAACCGTTTCATAAACTTGTATCCGGACGGAAAGCTGTGGTACGTCATGAAGTAAGTGACTAACTTGACTAATTTTTCTTAACAGTTTTTAAGAGTCATATTTGATTGGTTTAAGACTAAATGGACAGAAGGAAAGGAATGAGATCCGTGGGATAATGTTGAATGATTCAGAAGATCTGTCAGGAGGGTATTCAACCCTTAAAAATTTGCTCATTTCTATAGTGTGATAAGAGCAAAACAAACAAAAGATAAGAGCAGAGAGAGGTGGAGTGGAGAGAAGAAAGCTAGAGAGAGGAGAAGAGAGAGAGGAGACGAGAAAGGAAGAATCTGATGACAGTAAAATTCCTCACACATTGTACGTAAAATCTCGTATCGTACGAACTGGTGTAGTTAAAGTTTTTTGGCTTAACCGATATGTATCGAAAAATAACTTTGTAAGCCGTAAAAATTCCACGCAGAATTTCGGCCACGCTGTCCTGTATGATGCAGCTGCAGAAATACCCGCTAGACACGCAGATCTGCCCTATGATGCTGGAAAGTTGTAAGTTAGAGCCAGTCTCTTCTGTGCTCAGTAGGAACAAAAAGTAGAAAACTTAATGATCTGTAATCCTTCTTTGGGAGCGATAGTGCTCAAACCACATATTTCTGTCTGAGCAGCAATGCTTAGTCTGACTGGCATTCTCAGTGCAAAGAAAACTGTGCTGAACCCTACAATGCAAATATGCATTATTCTGGATTTTCTACAGCAGAGAAAGAGTTCGTTTCACAGGAAGTCTCTTTGGCTTTTTATTCAGTATTTTTATGGCATTGAGTTCTGAAAGTGTGCTCACGGTTATGGTCTAGCTTTTTTGGAAAATCTACTTATACTGCATACATGACTATTTTAGCAAGTTTAATGTAGAAATCTTACATTTTTGCTACACCTTCAGTGTGTCTTAAAACTCTGGTAATAGCGATATGGATTACTATAATAGCCAAAAAATCTTCAGGTCCGATAACTCCCTTATTTTCTTATCTCATAGATAAATCACTTTGCAATTTCTCATTCGTTTGGTTCTGATCTTAAAATGGTTTGATTGAGATTTTGAGAAACATTGGGCTCTTGAAATCTCCCTGAGAACTCCCTGAGACACCATCTTGACGTCTCTTTTTGAGGAGCATCTCGACGTCTCTTTGAGAATCATCTTGACGTCTCTTTAAGAACCATTTTGACGTCTCTTTGAGAACCATCTCGACGTCTCTTTGAGAATCATCTTGACGTCTCTTTAAGAACCATTTTGACGTCTCTTTTTGAGGACCATCTTAAAGTCTCTTTTTGAGGACCAACTTGACGTCTCTTTTTGAGAACCATTTTGACATCTCTTTGAGAATCATCTTGACGTCTCTTTAAGAACCATTTTGACATCTCTTTGAGAACCATCTCGACGTCTCTTTGAGAACCATCTCGACGTCTCTTTGAGAACCATCTCACCGTCTCTTTGAGAATCATCTTGACGTCTCTTTGAGAATCATCTCGACGTCTCTTTGAGAATCATCTTGACGTCTCTTTGAGAATCATCTTGACGTCTCTTTGAGTATCATCTAGACGTCTCTTTGAGAATCATTTAGACGTCTCTTTGAGTATCATCTAGATGTATCTTTGAGAATCATCTTGACGTCTCTTTGAGAATCATCTTGACGTCTCTTTGAGAATCATCTAGACGTCTCTTTGAGAATCATTTTGACGTCTCTTTGAGAATTATCTAGATGTATCTTTGAGAATCATCTTGACGTCTCTTTGAGTATCATCTAGATGTATCTTTGAGAATCATCTTGACGTCTCTTTGAGAATCATCTAGACGTCTCTTTGAGAATCATTTTGACGTCTCTTTGAGAATCATTTAGATGTATCTTTGAGAATCATTTTGACGTCTCTTTGAGTATCATCTAGACGTCTCTTTGAGAATCATTTAGATGTATCTTTGAGAATCATCTTGACGTCTCTTTGAGAATCATCTTGACGTCTCTTTGAGTATCATCTAGATGTATCTTTGAGAATCATCTTGACGTCTCTTTGAGAATCATCTTGACGTCTCTTTGAGAATCATCTTGACGTCTCGTTGAGAATCATTTTGACGTCTCTCTGAGAATCATTTTGACGTCTCTCTGAGAATAATCTTGACGTCCCTCTGAGAACCATCATTTCTCTCTTTAAGAATCATCTTGACGTCTCTTTGAGAATCATCTTGACGTCTCTTTGAGGACCATCATGAAGTCTCGTAGAGAATCATCTTGACGTCTCTTTGAGAATCATCTTGATGTCTCTTTGAGAATCATCTTGAAGTCTCTTTGAAAACCATATTAATGTATTTTTGAGAACCATATTGATGTCTCTCTGAGATATATCTGGATTTCTCTTTGAGAACCACCATGGCGCCTTTTTGAGAACGTTTGACATCCTTTAAAACCACGTATAGATAGAAGCCATTTTGAGCACAGAAACAGCAGTATCTCTCCTATCCATGCCCAGTTCAATTTTAAAGTTCAAATTAACTTTACGAGTACTTGAAAGCGAAATTCGACCCGAACTCCTCCTCCACTATCACTGCTCTCCAGTCGGTCACACAATGCAGACGGTGATCTTCAAGTGGCTGGTGAACAAATCAGTGGAATCCACTGACGAGCTCAGCATGCCGCAGTTCATGCTCAAAGGCTATCCAACAAAAGACTGCTCAAAGAATTACACAACAGGCAGTTATCCCTGTCTGCAGGTAGACTTCATCCTGCAACGGGATATTGGATACTTCATCATTCAGGTGAGGCTCATATTCGTTTAGCTTTTTTTCAGCTAGCAAAACAGGCTGTAAATAAATTTGGAAACTCGGCGAAATTTACGACTGAAAACTATTTAGGCAATCGCTAAACTATTATTTAATTCGCTGGGGACTTTCCGCTTGGGATGGCTCAGTTTGAGTTCGAAAATAAACGATAAGCTGCACTCTCTAGCACTGCGGGCTCGCTTCACTAAATTCCTGGGGAACTTCATTTAATAATTCGATGCCAAACTCATAAACTTGACTGGAATCGGGGTCAGAGAGAAATTTCATACAATTTTATGGCCTAGCCAATTTTTTGCTGATTCGGCAAATCTATCTAAAGTCGGTAATAATTTCTAGTTATAAGTTTTGCGATGACCGTAGATACGTATATAGGCACACACTCATCCAGGGTGTACTGACTACTACTCGTATCCCGTAGTAGTAGTAGTAGTAGTAGTGGTAGTAGTAGTAGTAGTAGTAGTATTAGTAGTACTAGTAGTAGTATTAGTAGTACTAGTAGTAGTAGTAGTAGTAGTAGTAGTAGTAGTAGTAGTAGTAGTAGTAGTAGTAGTAGTAGTAGTAGTAGTAGTAGTAGTAGTAGTAGTAGTAGTAGTAGTAGTAGTAGTAGTAGTAGTAGTAGTAGTAGTAGTAGTAGTATTAGTAGTAGTAGTAGTAGTATTAGTAGTACTAGTAGTAGTATTAGTAGTAGTAGTAGTAGTAGTAGTAGTAGTAGTAGTAGTAGTAGTAGTAGTAGTAGTAGTAGTAGTAGTAGTAGTAGTAGTAGTAGTAGTAGTAGTAGTAGTAGTAGTAGTAGTAGTAGTAGTAGTAGTAGTAGTAGTAGTAGTAGTAGTAGTAGTAGTAGTAGTAGTAGTAGTAGTAGTAGTAGTAGTAGTAGTAGTAGTAGTAGTAGTAGTAGTAGTAGTAGTAGTTTTAGTAGTAGTAGCAGTGTATTCAGTATGTTCTAGAAAATGCTCAGCGATTACCTATTTTACACAATCACTTGATCTGCCGCCACTTTTCAGGTGTACATTCCAACGATACTACAGGTGATCCTCAGCTGGGTGGCCTTCTGGATCAACGCTGAAGCGATCCCGGCTAGAGTGAGCCTCGGACTGCTCACCGGTAAGTGCGAAACTCTCAATCACGTGTAGCTAGGCAAAAAATACCTAATTTACTTTACTAACTACTGCCAGTAAAGTAAAGGATTTAAGTCTTCTGAGTTACACAGTTTGAATAGTACAGTAACTATACGAAAAAAGTACATTTTATCACAAACCAAGTTGTAGACTAGTGGTTAGAGCTTCGGACTCACGAAAGAAAGCTCGGGGGTTCGATTCTTGACCCAGTCATAACAATTCGTGTTCTATTTGAGCAAGACACTTAACTCTGCATTGCTTCAGTTCACCCAGTTGTAAAATGGGTGCCAGAATTAGCTGGGGTAATTGAGGGTGTGTGGCGACCCTCCCCAGTCCTTGGACTGAACAGCCGTACGCAGCCTTCAGATGCGCCGCCCATTTGGACAGGTGTAGTAAAAATTTAATCTTAAAGATTCAAATAAGAATCATCCATGCTCAAACCTTCAGTGCTCACAATGACTACTCAATCTTCGGGGGCTGGCCAGTCTCTTCCTCGCGTGTCCTACATCAAAGCCATCGACGTTTGGATGAGTGTCTGCCTCATATTTGTGTTCGCTTCGCTGCTGGAGTTCGCCGTGGTCAATGTGTACAGCAGGAAGGACACTAACAGTGTTAAACCAGCTGGCAACGGGGATGCTGGGGTTGCTGAAGCTGCTGAGAATTTTGGCGTCAGATCGAGTCTGAGGCTGCACGATCAGGAGCAGCAGCAGCAGCAGCAGCAATATCAGATTCCGAAAATTCTGCCAGTAAACTCTGGCGGTGCTCAAACTCCTGGCTCTGGTCGAAATCGGATTTTCTACTCTGACGGAGCCGGAGCGGCTGCGGAGAGCGTAAGCTAATTCTACTGCTTTAAGTAGGCGACTTAGGAAATCAAGTTAAAAATTTAAACGCTTGAGTATCTGACATGTCTATTTCATGATTATTTCTTTCATCACACTGCGAAATTCTGGTAAAGGGTAGACTGACTATGTGTTGGTACATATAGATTGCTTCATGGACTGTTTCTCTCAGACAGGTCATCGACTGGTATAGACTGTTTGTAGACTGCCCATAGATTTTTTATAGACTGTTTATATCTGTAGACTGGTCATAGACTTGTCATTGACTGGTCATAGAACTTTCTTAGACTGGTGATAGACTTGTCATTGATTGGTCATAAAATGTACGTAGACTGGTCGTAGCTAGACTTATCATGGTCATAGACTAGTCACAGATTGGTCATTTACTGGTCATAGACTAAACATAGTCTGGTCATAAAATTTTCAAAGACGGTTCATAGCTGCGATGTCCCAACTCACTCCCGCAGACTATGCTGTTGCTAAGCAATGAGAAGTCACCTCCACCGAAGCAGCAGCAGCAGCCGGAGTCAGCAGGTCAGCAGTCGTCCAACAGCGCAAAGTTGACTTCAGCTCAAATTATGAGCACTAATACTGCCAGAAAAATTGATAAAATTTCGCGCAGACTTTTTCCTTTAATGTTTCTGATCTTTAATGTTATCTACTGGGTAATGTATGTTGTGGTGAAGTGAGTATAACTGTCGACAACTTGATTTGCACTTTTTAATGGTTAAAAGTCAGAAGTGGCTGAGAATTTACCTGACAATTTCTTCACTATAGAACTACGCTCACACTGAAGGTTTGAGTAGTAGAATACACGGTGTCGTCTTTTAATTACTACGACGCTATTTTTGAAATCCGGAATAAATAGCCGCTAACGCAAACGCAACTTCGGACGTCACTTTGAGAGAATTGTAAATTTTTTAAATTGTTACAATTAAACTAAAACAAAAAGCCTAGACAATAAGTGGAACTACGAGTATCTCATTGTTGTTTGGATAAATACTTTCCACTGTAATTTTAATTAAACAAGCTATAACGATCATATAATATTCTTTGAAGAAGCATATTCATTATTTTACCTTTTTGCTGGTATCTACCGCACTACGTTTGTGGACTACAAAGAATCTTAATACGTTTGCTCTGTCATTTGACTTACTCATGTATTGCGATTTTTCTATAAATTATAACTGCATCATGAACATGACTTTATTCAAAATCATTGATTTTCTAATCCAATGGTGTCAGTCACAATTTACAAGCGTATATATTGTATACACAACATAAGTTTTCTTGCATAATTTTTGGTTTATTCTAAATATTATCATAGCCAACATTAAAATTTTTATATCTTTGAAGCTACGGGCCTTGCTCTTAGAGGTCTGAGGCCTGCTGCACTATTTTCCAGTCACTTCGGTACAAATGTCCTGAGTGGCGGCAAGGTCTGAGTGAGAGTCACCGGAAGTTCCGGTGTTACGAATAACCTCGGTTGGCGCTCCAGCAGCCTCAAGGGACGCGTCGGGAGTAAATGAATACTCTATGAGTCGCTAAAAGACGAATGGGGACTAGAGGTGAGAAGCTTCTGGGGCCGTAACACCAAACCCAACAGCCAGTCAAAAGAATAGAGATCGGGGGTAGCTTAGGCCCTTTCCGCCCTCTCCGCTAGCAACCGAGAAGCTCACCGGCTAAGAGCCAGAAGCTGAACCGTAGGTCCATCAGCGTGGTACTACACTGGGCCCCTAAGGGAGACAAGAAGGATGTCTCCGGAACCTGCGGACTGGCCGCATACAAGTACCCTGTTAAGGTCAGAGGGTGATACCACCTGTTCCTCAGAGCCGTGGCCAGAAGTACCTGATACGAACATGTTCACATCCGGGCCCATCCGTACCCAAAAATGGCCAAGACAGAAGCCAAGACCATTGGATGGGTCGGCTTGTGAGTGAGCTTAGAAAGAGTTCTCCTAGCATTCCTGCAACGCAGTAGAGGAAGTTCAGTTGTGTAGGATCTTTGCAGACATTAGCTCGCAAGCCTGGTCTGTCTCATGCAACACAGACGTGCTGAGCCCTCCATTGCATGGAATTGATATGAGTGACAAGGCTACTGCAAACCCAACAAGTCAAAATATACATGAAAAATTGTCTTCAAGTGTATCTTCATTCTTATTCAACGTCCGCCACTCGAAGAGGCCTGTCACTGTAGAAGCCAAAGGGCTCGGTCGACCGCGCGGCGTCGCTCTTCGTCCCGATGTTCTAATGGATTCATTACCACCCGGAGATCCAATCTTCTTATTTTCGTCTTTATCATATTAATATCAATGTTTACATCGTCAATAGGCCAGGTTATAAAAATGACTCGACCATTCCCCAACTTTGCCACTTTGTATTGAGCGCCTGCATCAGAGAACAGGGTGTAGTGCGGTGCCTTTGATGTCGGTTGCGGTGACAGTGAAGGTGCACAGCTAGGGAGCCAGCTTAAATTCAGGAGACTTCTCGACAGCTACGGAATTTGCCTGGTTTTCCGTGTCTCTACACAAGGGGTTCTCTATGGAACGACGTTGCGTTAATAAGCTTTTTAGTATTGATGCGGATAGTCAGTGGCGGATCCAGAGTTTCATTTTGGGGGAGGGGCGGTCCAAGTTTGGGGCGCCAACACGAGTGGAAGGGGCGCCAATTTTTAAGCTAGGGGGCGCAAAAATGTGCGTAGGGGGGCGAAAAATCAAGCTTAGGGGCGCAAAAAATGCGTATAGGGGGCGAAAAATCACGTTTAGGGGTCGCAAATTTAGGTTTTTGGGGGGCGCAATATGTTCGGTCAAGCTATTTTGGGGGGGCGGCCACACAGCTATATTTACGGAATAGCGTAAAAATTGTCTGATAATTGTTCAACAAACCGACTTCCACCGATGCACCATGGTAATTCCGCCAAAGTCAGCCAATCCCACTCCGTAAAACCTCTGGTTCGTCGTTGAGGCGGGCTGGTGGCGCCAAAGACGTTATCGCTAAATACCACACAACAGCGTGAAGGGAGTGATACAACACCCAGCACCTCTCCCTGGTCAGGCTGGCAACCTGATCATGGCTACAGCAAAAACGTTTCCGACATCCATTCACGTCACTAGCAAATGGGCATTTTTCTATTACGCCGACAAATTATGACGTTATACTTCGGCTTTGAAGGTCTAAGTCATATTTTTCATCCTTGTATTTGGTAATGTGCTTCAAATGTAAAATTAGGAAATAATTACATTTATTTTTTATTACTTTGTTCTCGATTCGGGCAGATCATGAAAAGAAATCTGTAGAATCATTCATTTAACGTTTTGAAAATGTTTACTAGTACTTCTTTTCTTAAAAAAAAGTTCGTATCTCTAAGGCTCAACGCATGTACTAGTGCCTTTGGGCAGGTCCTTTATTTTTGTGACACACGAAAAAGCCACTTTAAAAAAGATTTACATAAAGGCATGGCTGCGATAAACCAATTCATTGCTACTCATAGTACTCGTAAATCCAATGCTCGGCACGATAGGTTTAACAACGGGTTACGAGTTCCAAAGATCGATCTCTGAAATGGGCATCAGCTTGTTGTCACAGCGCAGCATCCGGGCATCAGGCGAAGGGCGAGACGCACTCGCACAGAACGGCAGACACAGTCCATGTCTCGGGACAGTCGGACAGACCAGCGGAACCATGGTAGCTGAATATAACGTTTTCGTCAAGCCCATTGTTGGGCTCACCGTAGGCCCACAGAGCAGCGTCCACGGTGCCATTGCAGCCGACCCAGTACCAGCCGCCCAGAGGCTCAGCACTGCCTGCTGGCTGGAGGCCTCCGAGCCAAATCGATTGTCCAGAGCTGTAGTTCGAGTAGATCGAGTCCACGTGGCTCATCTCCTGCTCGCTGGTCACGTCGGCCATGATGACCAGACCGCTCTCTGACTCGCACTTCTGCCTGCTCGGCCACCACGTCCCGATGCCAGAGTACAGCCTGTACTTCACTCCGCACAGGTCCATGCCGTAGCCAGACGGACACAGCGCGCCCGCCTCGAGTCCCGGCCGCTGCTTGACAAACACCCGGCCTCTCCTGGAGCAGCCGCAGCTCCTCACCGACTTGCTGCACTTGTCGAACACGAACAGCTGGCACGGACCGTCAGCCAGACTGAACGCCTGACAGCGCTGGTTTTGGGAGCACAGAGCGGCGCACTCGACTTTGCTGATTTCGCTTGAGTAGGTCTCAACAAACTCGCCATTGATGCAGAGATATCCGTTGATGAGAACATACAGCTGCTGGTTGTCACTGCCGAGCGTGAGGCCCAGAGCCAAGAACATTGTCAGGAGATTCATGCTCATATTGTCAACGCTGAAGAAACTACGGCGGTAAACTCGACAGACGGAGCTGCTTTCATGCGAGTTGCAACTCAAAAATTTATGGCTTCTTTGAGAGAGTTTCTTCTTAGAAGCGTTGCCTTATCAAGAGTTTCTTTTCTATCCGTAGCTCCTCGCCTCAATTGGCTCTCTGCTTTGGCAACCGCTGCACACAACTTTACTGATGCCAGCAGGTTTTTTCATTTGTAGGACATCAAATTAGAAATGATTGACGTGCTGCAGTTGTCATTCTTTTCCAATCTCCCCTGAGTCTCTGAAGCAGGTGTCCGTTCTCTCTAAGACAACGGTTTTGGACTTATGAAGCTACCAAAAGAAAATATTTAAACATTATCCTGTCAGTTAATAAACACTTCAATTTTGTTGAGAGGGTGAAAAATTGAGCCAACCTGTAGGAGAAAATAAAACTGGAGATGTTTAACACCTTTGATAGCTCATTACTCAAGGAAAAATTAGTCGATGTGAAATTATGAAGTGTAAGAGCTGAGGGCAAGACTTGATATTAAGATATCCTAACCATCTTAAAGCTCTCAAGTGAGCCAGTTCCGATATTTTATATCTACGAGTAATTATCAATGAGATAAAATTGGCGAATCGATAACATTGAGTGGCCTACCAGTGAGAGGAGGGAAAGCGAGCAAGGCCGACGCACGAAGCACAAGGAACAGACAGCCAGACTAAAGGGAGGGAGAGAGGGAGAGAGGGAGAGAGGGAGAGAGGGAGAGCCTCCAATCCCGAAGGCGCTGACACAGCAAAGCAACAAGCCAAACAAAAAAGCTAAAGAGTGTTAGTCGCCGATATTTCGAATATGAAATTCTTCATCAGGGCAAAAATGAATATAACTAATAAGGTGAGAAGCCGACAAATAAATATAAGCGAAAAGTGGGGAGAGATCGCTCATGTGCATACTGTATGTACATCAACTGTGAGTCAGAACTCTATAAAGTCAAAACAGGTTGGCTGAAGCGAGATTGCGCAATACAGTGGGCCCAAATGCCTCTTAAAGGTTAAATAAATGAAAACAAATAATAAAGAACTAAATGAAGTGAGTCAACACAGACTAATAAAAGTAAATAAGTTAGTAAACAAGTAAGTAAATAAGTAGGCACAAGGCCAACGCACGGAGCAAAAGGAGCAGACAGCCAGACAGAGAGAGAGAGAGAGAGAGAGAGAGAGAGAGAGAGAGAGAGGGAGGGAGAGGGAGAGGTAGAGAGAGACATTGCAAGGTACGAAAAGAGTAGGACTAGCCATTCAAAAAATATTACTTCTACCGTTATTTAATCAATTAAATTAGTTATATAATATAACTATATAATTAAATAATTATTCATATTGTGACCTGGAAAGACCAGCAGAGAAGCCAGCCAAAAGGAGGAATCATTCAGGGTCGAAGGCTTGTCAGTCGCCCGCTGTTTCTTCTTCGGTGACAAACGCGGACGCTCTCCGGACAAGGACTACTTAAGTAACGTAATCTTCTAGTGGTCCTTGATATTACACTTTTGTGTTTGTCCTTCTCCTGAAATTTCGATTGTCAGGGTGCAGAATGTCGTATAGAACAGGAGTTATTCCACCTTGTTTACCAGGGGTTCCAGCGGCGACCAACGGGCGCAGCTTTTTTTCACGCTTGCTCATTTCGCTTATGCCAGGGTTCGGAAAGCATTTTTACCTCAAGGGCCAGATAGAGAACCTAGAGCATGACTGCGGTCCTAGAGATGAGAGAGGTGAAAAAAGAAAGAAGGGAGATAGGAGAAAGGAGAGGCGAGGGAATAAAGGAGTAAAGAGGAAACGAGAGGAGAGTAGAGATGAATTAGGTAAGGAGAGTAGAAAAAAAGGAGAGGGAGAGGATGAAGGAGAGAGAGGAGAGGAGACGAGAGGCGAGAAGAGAGAAGAGCGCTAAGAAGAGACAAAAATTGAGCAGGCCGGATTGCTATTGTGCAGTTTCAAAGGACCGCAAAGGCCGGATAGAGAAGCTTTGCAGGCCCCATGTGGCCTGCGGACTGGAGTTTGCAGACCCCTGGCAAATCTGATGGAAATTAAAAAAAATAGTTTACAACCTGACTGGCGTAATGACCAATCAATTTTGAAGCGACAGTAAGACAAGACGGAGAGTTGTTGAAATAGAGTGGCTTGAGTTGAGTTTTTGTGTGTTGCGCAACTTGGGGTGCTGTGTACGAAGCAAGCGACCAATGTACAGCGTTTTAGCTGACCAACTGGCTTTTGCGTTGTTAACTTTTGTCGCCGAATTTGTAAATTCAAACAAAGGCTGGTGGCTGGTACTGGGTCGGCTGCTACGGCACCGTGGACGCTGCTCTGTGGGTGAACAATGAGCCCACCGATTCGGTTAACAAAAACGTTATAATCAGATACCATGGTTTTGCTGGTCTGGCCGACTGTACCGAGACATGCACCGCGTCTACCGTTCTGTGCCTGATGCCACGCTGTCACAGCTAGCTGATGTCAACTGCAGAAATCGATCTTTGGAATAACCAGTTGTTAGATCTGAACAAGTGATTTACCTCTTGAATTTTAGCTCGATCTCGATCTATCGATATATATGAATTCCAATGTTTCGAATTACTCGTTGTGTTAGGACGCCACAAAACGTTCCCCTATTTTGTTTCATTTTTTTTACAAAAATTTATGACATGAGCTAAATCTTAATCTCTCTTAATTCTAGTAATAGCTTAGTCTTTCGCTCTGAGTACTGTTACGGGATCAAAGGCACCACGAGCAGGCACTGTTATGCACAGGCTGAGGTTGAATTGGATGCAGCCCAACCATAGAGTTAGATACAGGTGCAGGTCGTAAAACATTACAGCGGCAGTCAGGTTAATGGTTGATCAAGCTTGATGTTCCCAGCTGACATCGAGTGAAGATACGTCCAACAGCTTACTAATCAGCTATACTGAGCTCGGTCTGCCAACGAAGACGTGCCTGAGAGCAATGCTTGTTTTTAAACCAGGGCGACACCGGAAACACAAAATAACAGCTTCCCGTGAGCTTTCAGCTTTTCGGCTCTCCATTTATCCGTCGCCATCTTCTGTCTCTAAATTGAATTTTCTGCCCTGAATTTCAAGCCGTCGCACAGTGAATCTCAAATTGAGGACAGCAGAGATTTAAACAAAAAAGGAGAGAAAAGACTCGTTTCCAAGGCAACCGGAGAACAATAAATGCGACAAGCACATTATAAATGCATTTACTTTCAAGCGCTCCGAAAGCCGATCCTGACTAATCAAGACAGTGAATTTCTGTTTTAAAAGACTCAAAGCACCTTGACGACATGCGGCTGTCAAACGGTCTCTCTGTTTGCCTCGCCCTGACGTGGGCGAGCCTTCAAGGCTGCGCGGCTTCCGTGCCCGTCCAGCCACTCGAGTTTCGCTACGTTGGCTGCTATAAAGACGGCGACAGTCGCGATCTCAAAGGACTTTTAGGAATTTTTCACTATGGCCCCTACGAAATGTCAACATTTTCTCCGGGCTTCGTTGAAGGCCGATTCACAATGACTCTGGAAATGTGCAACCAGATTTGCTCCTACGGTCGGTTCCGCTACTTCGGCACTCAGTACTTTTTCTTCTGCGGCTGCAGCTCAACCATCGGATCCTTCGGCAAAGCGGCGGAGGAGGAATGCGATTCCAGTTGCCATGGAAACTCGCTGCAGGTGTGCGGCGGCGCAATGAGAAACTCGATTTACGAAGTCACCTACTCACCGAGTAAGATGAGCGGCAGATTCAATCTGCTTCAAGTGTTTGAGTCAATAAATGGTTTTACAAAATTTGATTTCAACCCCACCCACAGTTGGATCGAAGCTGACGAAGCTGCCGATTGCGTCCGTTCCCAGCATCTCCGCCAACTCCTCGTACGGCTCCATCAGCCACAGCTCCACGGTGACGGGCACCGCCATCCAGTGCGCTGCGGCCTGCCAGCGCAGCCCGGACTGCCTTGGCTGCGCCTTCGTGGCCTCGAGCCGCGTGTGCCGCCTGCTGAAGTTCTTCGCTGTGCCCGCCGAGGTGGCCAGTGAAGTTGAGCACGTCTGGATGAAGCTGTGAAGAGAGTAGTAAAAATGAAGGGACGCCGACCGCAGTTACTGGTCTGTTGATATGCGGAAGTTAAAAACTGAATTACGCTCTACTCGTAATTGTGCTACCATCCTGTTTTTTATGATGGCTATCAGGTCCCCTAAAAATCTGCGGCTCCGATATTCTGGATTTCAAATCAAATAAAAAGTTCGACGCATACAGTTAAAGATTGTTGAAGCACCTGGCAAACAGCTTTCATTACAGACACAGTTCTCTTATGCATCAAGGAAGGTTTGGAGACTGAATAAATCAACCAAACATTTTAGCCGAAACTAAGTGACTCCTATCTGTATTAAATCACCTTCCCCATTTAAAACATATTCCTCACTTGATCAAATCAATTAGACTCTTGAGAGCCTTTAGCTGCCTTTGTTCAATTCGGCGTTAATTGAAGGCGCAAAAAATGCTTTCATGTTGCCATAAATGGTGAGCTCACAATGAACCACTTAAGTAAGCTCATCGCTTCTTAGAACGCATCGTTGCGTTAATTAAAAGTCAATCCCGAACTGAATATTTCATGGATCAGTATTTTAACCCACCCTTCTAGGAGGCCCACCTGTCGGCTTTTCCTCTAATGGACTGCAGAGGTTGGGCTTTGAGAGACGCATTTTATTTCAATTTGCCTGCAGTCTCATTGCAGAATGTGCTGAAAATTAATTCTATCCCGATGAAAACAGCACTTGAGCCACGAAGCGTCCCAGAATCACTTGCGTCTCCTTAGAGTCGTTTTAGGGTGGATGCAGCTGGCACAGGTAAAAAGGAAAGAAGTGACTTTAGACGACTCAAAAGCAACAACATATCACGGTACAAGCGTAGAAGTCGCCAAAAGTTGTCAAAGAGTCGTCTAGGAGTGAGTTCGAGGCCTTTTATTGTCTGCGACGCTGTAAAGACTCTGTGGCCGTAGAGTCATACCTGTATCTAGGACGTGCCAGTGTCACTGACTGTAAAATCACTGACTTGCGTCCAAAGAGCATCTGCGACACTTTATGAATCAGAATCTTTTTTCGAATTAATACGATTTTACCACTCTATTCAGTCTTTTTTCAGCTATTAGAAAGTTTAGCGCTAACACAACACATTATCGTGACTCTTATAATTCTGAAACTCATGCGAAGCGCTTCTGATTCAACAGTTGCCTCTTCGTCGTATTGAAGAGTCGGTTGAGTCTTGAAAAGTCACAAGAGTCGCCCCAGAGTAGCTGGAGTCACTATAGACTTTTAGGGTATTCTTCGTCAGCTTCGTCAGCTTCGTCAGCTTCGATCCAGCTGCGGTTGGGGTTGGAATCAAATTTTGTAAAACCACTTATTGACTCAAACCTTTTTATGTCAAGCGTCCAAAGTGGCCAGATCTTTTTCTGCTTTAAATGATTCAAGATAAAAAGTCTAGAGTAGCTGGGGTCACTATAGTGAGTTTTTTCAAAGACTTTTAGGGTATTCTTCTCTGGGCCTGGGTAAACGTTTAAACAGGTACGATACCTTTTTATGTTTGCATCAGAACCCTCATTGTCAACTGAGCTGGCTTATGAGAATTTAATCTGAATTATAAAATCGGAAAGTATATTTTTGAAAAAATGTAGAAAACTTTTATATCAAAGGAATGAAGCAAGTTGGCCTTACAAATATTCTGATTGCAGTTAATTACCATCTTCCACAGCTAGCTATTCTCTATCGCAGATTATTGAATCCAAAACGGCTTCTGTAAAGCATTGTCATTTATGCAATAATGTCCCTGCTCTAATCCACTGAAGGTCACTTGTCAATCAGGGTGACGAGAATGTTTGGCAGGCCGTACAGGATCATGTTGAATGACGTCCGGTTCGCTGCGGCCGCATCCGCCTCGGAGCCGTCGGTGGCCGCAGCTCCGGCTGCCGTCTCCGTCATCGCTGTTCCAGCATCCGCGCCAGTAGCTGTCGCGGCATCCTGCAGAGCCTGACCGTCAGGCACTTCAGCGACTGCTGCGGCTGCGTCACCGTTGATCGCCTCGCCAGTTGCAGGGGCCGCAGGCTCGTCAGAAGCTGCAGCTGCGGCATCCTCGGGGTTGGCGCGCTTGTACGGCTCGTAGACAAAGTTGAAGGCTTGGCCCACCGTCTTGCCGCCCTCGCGCACGTCTGAGGGGTTTTGAAGCCAAGTTTGGGGAGTTGATATCTTTGATTCAGTGTATATAGAAGTATATGAGGTAAATAGCATTTCTATTCCGTGGACACAGTGGGGGGAGACGTAGTCCAGTGGTCTGGTGCGGTGCTCTGATGTTCCAGAGGCCCAGGCTCGATTCCAAGTGCATTCTCAAAAATTTGGGACTATGTTGGAATCTTTGCTTGGCTCTTCTCGTGCATTTTACTTGAAGTGTACATGCCTAACGTACAGGTGTAACCTAAGCGGGTTGTAGCCAAGTGGTTCGAGCGTCGGACTCACGACTTACTCGAGACTCGAGGTGCTGTAAGCCAATTTGCTTGACAACTGGAACTGAGGAAACCACGGTAATAAGTTTTTGAGTCAGCAATATGGCAGCAGTTGGCTTGTCTACTCATTCCTTTCTCTATTAGCTCAGAGCTGCTTGTCTGTGTGAAGTCTTTTGTTACCTTTTGCCTCTCATTACTTGCTTGACTGGCTGAAAACATAGCTTACTCGTATGCGAACCAAGGACTACTCAAGCACTCCACTCTATTCTACTTGAGTAGTCTTTGGTGCAAACCTGCTGTTGACTCCTCCCTGACAGGCTGCTCAAGCATCTCAAGCAGCGGCAGAAGCCCCCGCACAAGACAACAACAGCTCAAATAATCTATAAGCTACTTGGCTCCTTCTTAGCTTCTAAAACTAAAAAAACAATGGAATCATGCGGCTGTCACTCAATCCCAACTTCCTCAGCCTCAAGGATCAGCCATTGTGTGAGCAGCTCCTTCACTTAGCTGTGAGGGGCTCAACAGCAGTGCTGATGCAATGCGTCTCTCTGCAAGCTGAAACTCAAGAAAAACCAATACTGGTTCTTAACTGTTGTTCGGTGCATCTTTAGCGGCTGCAACTCCATCACCGGATGCTGGCAGGCGAATACGGGGCCTCGATTGGCGTACAGGCCCAGAAACGTACCTTAAAGACGCTGTTTTTAAAAGACCTGACGCATCCTGTATTGTTTTTATTATTATTGTAGCTTTACAGGCTTTAGGCAACTGCGTGGGCTTTCTGATTACTTGAGTGATACTGGGCAATTGTCATGCATTGGTCACTGCAGGTATTGGTCACTGCAGGCATTGGTCACTGCAGGCATTGGTCACTGCAGGCATTGGTCACTGCAGGCATTGGTCACTGCAGGCATTGGTCACTGCAGGCATTGGTCACTGCAGGCATTGGTCACTGCAGGCATTGGTCACTGCAGGCATTGGTCACTGCATGCATTGGTCACTGCAGGCATTGGTCACTGCATGCATTGGTCACTGCAGGCAATGGTCACTGCAGGCATTGGTCACTGCATGCATTGGTCACTGCAGGCATTGGTCACTGCAGGCATTGGTCACTGCAGGCATTGGTCACTGCAGGCATTGGTCACTGCATGCATTGGTCACTGCAGGCATTGGTCACTGCATGCATTGGTCACTGCAGGCAATGGTCACTGCAGGCATTGGTCACTGCAGGCATTGGTCACTGCAGGCATTGGTCACTGCAGGCATTGGTCACTGCAGGCATTGGTCACTGCAGGCATTGGTCACTGCAGGCATTGGTCACTGCATGCATTGGTCACTGCAGGCATTGGTCACTGCATGCATTGGTCACTGCAGGCATTGGTTTCGCTACCGTTGCAAGCACAGCAGCATTTGAAGAACTATGTTAATACAGTTCCATCAGCACACTTTTTGACCCCTTGCTGATCTTGGATTTCATTTGCGTAGCTGGTGCGAAATTAATAATTAACTTTTGTGGTCTTGAACAGCAACTGCAGCAAAACACGTTGCGTGCTTTTGTGCGGCTCACAAGCTTCCTGTTACAACTAGGGCAGTCAATCACAAAAGCATGAAACTGAGTAGCCACAGCTTAGATGAAGAGAGCTGCCACCACATTCGATTCAACCACAAGGTTTTACAACCTATAGCCTCACTAAAATAGGGGTAATTTTGAATGTCGTGTATTTTCGAAACTGAGTTTATGGGACTTTGAAATTACTCGGATGTGTCTGCTGGTGCATCATACTGTAATCTCATGGAAAATCTGTACATCAGTCAGGCGATTCGGTGACTCATCGATAGTTGGAACGAGCCGCAGAAGATGGTTTGTAATATTTCCCACAAGTTTCCAGGCTCAGCTGCAGGATATGAAACAGCTTGAAAAGTGTTTTTAGAGCTCACGACCAACTTTATTTAGTCTTTACTCTGCAAATGCTGACTTGCAGGAGATTTTCTGTTATCTGCTTAGATCAGAACTCCCATCTCAAGCGGCATCTTCAAAGCCGATTCTCAGTGCTTGTAAAAATCGATCATTTTTCCAACTGGCAGTATAAAAAGCTAGGAAATGAGAAACAAATGCATTCGCTATCCAATGACAAGCATCCAGTGTGCAGTATCCAATGACAAGGTAGAAGATAACGATATTAGTGCAAAGTCTGTCTCAAAAGCGCGAAACCTTGAAATGAAATTTGCCAATTCCGCAGCCTAATGAAAGTATGCGGAGAAGATATGCCTTTAGAAACTGTCTTCGCTGTCTATTCTCTGTTGCTCATTTGGCTCTGGAGCTGCATGGCCTCTACAACTCCGAGTCCGCTGGGTTTTCAGTACATCAGCTGTTATGTGGACGGTCTCTATAACAGCAACCGAGACTTGCGAGGACTTCAAGGCATTGTCAAGTTCGGTCCGTACGCCACGGAACCGACTGTGCACGCCTTTGTGCAGAGGCCGGGCGAGATGACGCTGCAGCTGTGCGCCGACATCTGCAAGTGCGGCCGATTCCGCTACTTCGGGGCTCGGGCGGGCGAGTACTGCTGCTGCAGGTCGGCCTACGGCTCTATCGGAGCCGCTCCTGACTCCCAGTGCAATTCTCAATGCGCCGGGAATGCATCTCAGGTGTGCGGTGGTGGCTATAGAAATTCAATCTATGAAATCATCTACCCGAAATGTAAGCGAATGAAATGTTTGTCGGTATGGGTGACTTTGGCTTCGTGCACATGATGGGTTTGAATCGGGTGGGTATGTTAATAAGCATGAGCTCGTAATATCAAATCACCATGATGCTAACCAGATAAAAACATTTCGAAGAAGCTGGCAGCTGCATCGATGCCCAACATGAGCAGGGCTCAGAGCTCCATCACTCACAGCAGTTTCCCAGCCAGAGTTGAATTCGAGTGCAGCGCCGCCTGCCACAGCAGCCCGAGCTGCCTGGGCAGCGCCTTCTCGCCATCAGGCCGGATGTGCCGCCTGTCCGAGGAGTTGGCCAGCGAGTTCGAGTACGTCTGGATGAAGCCGTGAGGCTGGGAGCAGCCAGCAGCTGTCAGAATGGAATCGATTGCAATAATTAGCCAATCAGAACTCTGGGAATGTTGAAGGAACAACTTTAAGCTGACTTTACGCTCGTATTGCTGGATTGAAACTCTCTCAAAAGACGCAATATTTCTGTTCGTAATGGGTCTGAAGCAGAGTCTTTTTTAAACTCAACGAGGCTGAGAACTATCTGATATCTTTATATATGAATGTATTTTTCATGTGCTCCGTTCTTGAGTATGTCACTCTATCCTACTGACGAGACAGATACAGCTTTTGAGTTGGAGTCCAGAGTTAAGAACCAAGTTTCTTTTTTAAATTTGTAAAGCTGTACTTTACTTTGTTTCTTTTTTAACAACCTGAAACTCAACGCTTTGTGCTTCTTTTTAAGTGTGCTACCTCGTAAATCCCAAAATATACAGATCTACGATTGAAAAGCGCTCTGTTCTGAAATATTAACCAATTAAATGAACTGCTTTCTATGTGCGATTCTTATAGAAGACGATTGCTCAATGAGTGGCCTCAGTGCATGCTGCTTGACTCGATTGCTACTTGAAACTTCAAGGCCCGCTTGCTCACCTGCTTGTATTTAGCGATACTTGTCTTCAAAAAGGAATTCTATTGGACTGTTTTAAAGAAACTTGCACTAGGTTTGTGCTACAAAAGTGCATGTATATTTATAATGGCTTTATCTGTTCAATTTAGACATTTAACGTATAAAAGGCTAAAATGAGGAAAAGCACGTTTTTAAACTTTGAAGCCGGAAAAAAAACAAGTAGTGCACGAAAACAATTCGAAGGCCTCAAAGTGCAGCTCTACAAAATGCACTATAAAACGACATGTGTACTTTTGTAGAAGTAGCTTACACCTGAAAATCCGCATGCATTCATTAGGCAGGTGACTGTAGGGATGGTGACTGTAGGGATGGTGACTGTAGGGATGGTGACTATAGGGATGGTGACTGTGGGGATGGTGACTGTAGGGATGGTGACTGTAGGGATGGTGACTGTAGGGATGGTGACTGTAGGGATGGTGACTGTAGGGATGGTGACTGTGGGATGGTGACTGTGGGGATGGTGACTGTAGGGATGGTGACTGTAGGGATGGTGACTGTAGGGATGGTGACTGTAGGGATGGTGACTGTAGGGATGGTGACTGTGGGATGGTGACTGTGGGATGGTGACTGTGGGGATGGTGACTGTAGGGATGGTGACTGTGGGGGATGGTGACTGTAGGGATGGTGACTGTGGGATGGTGACTGTAGGGATGGTGACTGTAGGGATGGTGACTGTAGGAATGGTGACTGTGGGGATGGTGACTGTAGGGATGGTGACTGTGGGGGATGGTGACTGTAGGGATGGTGACTGTGGGATGGTGACTGTAGGGATGGTGACTGTAGGGATGGTGACTGTAGGGTAGGTGACTGTAGGGATGGTGACTGTAGGAATGGGCCGCAAGGCAGAGAGTACAGCCCTGCACTTTGAACTAAACAAACGCGCGGTCACATGACAAAAGAGGGGAGAGGGTCAGCCTGCTCTTGGCAATGAACTAAGAGCAGGCTGAGCGGAGAGACTCAGACACTGAAAGCGAGAACGCAGCGAAAAAAGGACGGGGAGGGAGAAAGGGAAGCTGCGACCAGCGGCAGCCAACAGCTCAGGACAGGCGCGGGAAACAGCTGACTAATTAAGTGGGGCACCTAACAGTAACTATTGCTCACTTTACTATCTTCTGTTCTTAAAGATTCCTTAAAAGAAAGCATTTTAATACACTGGCCTCCAACGGCCCTATAATGAGTGTGAGGCTCATATCTCGAAATTCTCTCTGTACCGCAAATTATTCAAGACAAACTTTTATAGTCCAACAAGCAAGCAGGTGAGTTTGACAAAATGCAGAGTAATGCATAGTTTGAGTAGGGCAGGGTTATCGCTTGAGCAGTTTTTTTCAGCGCCGTTGTTAGGCAACCATATCGCCCCCCCATGCATTGCTCGAGTCAACTGTGTCACGCGTTCGCAGGCTGCTGGCTTGGCCTTCAAACCTCAGCTTTGTTATCTGCTATTTAGTGCAGAGCTGGTCTGGCTTGATGGTCCTGGTCAAGACAGGAGGTGCTGTTTTTCGCTTCGATGTAAGCACTTCGCCATTGCTTACAAGCCGCCGTGACTGACATCTGCCACTCTGACAGCAGCCGTGACTGACATCTGCCACTCTGACAGCAGCCGTGACTGACACCTGCCACTCTGACAGCAGCCGTGACTCACATCTGCCACTCTGACAGCAGCCGTGACTGACATCTGCCACTCTGACAGCAGCCGTGACTGACATCTGCCACTCTGACAGCAGCCGTGACTCACATCTGCCACTCTGACAGCAGCCGTGACTGACATCTGCCACTCTGACAGCAGCCGTGACTGACATCTGCCACTCTGACAGCAGCCGTGACTGACATCTGCCACTCTGACAGCAGCCGTGACTGACACCTGCCACTCTGACAGCAGCCGTGACTCACATCTGCCACTCTGACAGCAGCCGTGACTGACATCTGCCACTCTGACAGCAGCCGTGACTGACATCTGCCACTCTGACAGCAGCCGTGACTGACACCTGCCACTCTGACAGCAGCCGTGACTGACATCTGCCACTCTGACAGCAGCCGTGACTGACATCTGCCACTCTGACAGCAGCCGTGACTGACATCTGCCACTCTGACAGCAGCCGTGACTGACATCTGCCACTCTGACAGCAGCCGTGACTGACATCTGCCACTCTGACAGCATCCGTGACTGACATCTGCCACTCTGACAGCAGCCGTGACTGACATCATTCATTATATTCATTAAAAAAATTAGAGCAGTCAAACGACTTCTCTACCTTCTTTCTACTCAACTCACTAGCTTTTACTACCTTCCCTCTCCCTCGCCCTCTCTTTCTCCATCCACTCTTCCTCCCTCTCTAAAGTCTTTAACACGGCAGCCGCACAATAGGCCAAAACCTCAGCAGCCGTCGGGCCGTCACCAGCGGCAACATCCGGGCAGTGAGAGCTCATGTGCGGCTTCGACCGGGACAAACACGGAAGACCCGCTTTTGCATAGAGAATGCTCGACTGGCTGTATGGCATCGTCAGTGGGAAGTCGTCAAGTTTCTCGTGCCACAAGTCGCTGACCAAGCAAACAGAGATCGCTGCTGCATCGACGCTGCCGACTCTGCTGCAAGAAATGGTCAGTGGGAAGTCGTCAAGTTTCTCGTGTCACAAGTCGCTGACCAAGCAAACAGAGATCGCTGCTGCATCGATGCTGCCGAATCTGCTGCAAGAAATGGTCAGTGGGAAGTCGTCAAGTTTCTCGTGTCACAAGTCGCTGACCAAGCAAACAGAGATCGCTGCTGCATCGATGCTGCCGAATCTGCTGCAAGAAATGGTCAGTGGGAAGTCGTCAAGTTTCTCGTGTCACAAGTCGCTAACCAAGCAAGCAGAGATCAGTGCTGCATCGACGCTGCGGAATCTGCAGCAACAAATCGTCAGTGGGAAGTCGTCAAGTTTCTCGTGTCACAAGTCGCTGACCAAGCAAACACAGATCGCTGCTGCATCGACGCTGCAAAATTTGCTGCAGGATATGGTCACTTAAAAGTCGTCAAGTTTCTCGTGCCACAAGTCGCTGACCAAGCAAACAGAGATCGCTGCTGCATCGACGCTGCCGACTCTGCTGCAAGAGATGGTCACTTAGAAGTCGTCAAGTTTCTCGTGTCACAAGTCGCTGACCAAGCAAACAGAGATCGCTGCTGCATCGACGCTGCCAAATCTGCTGCAAGATATCGTCAGTGGGAAGTCGTCAAGTTTCTCGTGTCACAAGTCGCTGACCAAGCAAACAGAGATCGCTGCTGCATCGACGCTGCCAAATCTGCTGCAATATGTGGTCACTTAGTAGTCGTCAAGTTTCTCGTGCCACAAGTCGCAAACCAAGCAAACAGAGATCGCTGCTGCATCGACGCTGGCAAATCTGCTGCAAGATATCGTCAGTGGGAAGTCGTCAAGTTTCTCGTGTCACAAGTCGCTGACCAAGCAAACAGAGATCGCTGCTGCATCGACGCTGCAAAATTTGCTGCAGGATATGGTCACTTAAAAGTCGTCAAGTTTCTCGTGCCACAAGTCGCTGACCAAGCAAACAGAGATCGCTGCTGCATCGACGCTGCCGACTCTGCTGCAAGAAATGGTCAGTGGGAAGTCGTCAAGTTTCTCGTGTCACAAGTCGCTGACCAAGCAAACAGAGATCGCTGCTGCATCGATGCTGCCGAATCTGCTGCAAGAAATGGTCAGTGGGAAGTCGTCAAGTTTCTCGTGTCACAAGTCGCTGACCAAGCAAACAGAGATCGCTGCTGCATCGATGCTGCCGAATCTGCTGCAAGAAATGGTCAGTGGGAAGTCGTCAAGTTTCTCGTGTCACAAGTCGCTAACCAAGCAAGCAGAGATCAGTGCTGCATCGACGCTGCGGAATCTGCAGCAACAAATCGTCAGTGGGAAGTCGTCAAGTTTCTCGTGTCACAAGTCGCTGACCAAGCAAACACAGATCGCTGCTGCATCGACGCTGCAAAATTTGCTGCAGGATATGGTCACTTAAAAGTCGTCAAGTTTCTCGTGCCACAAGTCGCTGACCAAGCAAACAGAGATCGCTGCTGCATCGACGCTGCCGACTCTGCTGCAAGAGATGGTCACTTAGAAGTCGTCAAGTTTCTCGTGTCACAAGTCGCTGACCAAGCAAACAGAGATCGCTGCTGCATCGACGCTGCCAAATCTGCTGCAAGATATCGTCAGTGGGAAGTCGTCAAGTTTCTCGTGTCACAAGTCGCTGACCAAGCAAACAGAGATCGCTGCTGCATCGACGCTGCCAAATCTGCTGCAATATGTGGTCACTTAGTAGTCGTCAAGTTTCTCGTGCCACAAGTCGCAAACCAAGCAAACAGAGATCGCTGCTGCATCGACGCTGGCAAATCTGCTGCAAGATATCGTCAGTGGGAAGTCGTCAAGTTTCTCGTGTCACAAGTCGCTGACCAAGCAAACAGAGATCGCTGCTGCATCGACGCTGCAAAATTTGCTGCAGGATATGGTCACTTAAAAGTCGTCAAGTTTCTCGTGCCACAAGTCGCTGACCAAGCAAACAGAGATCGCTGCTGCATCGACGCTGCCGACTCTGCTGCAAGAAATGGTCAGTGGGAAGTCGTCAAGTTTCTCGTGTCACAAGTCGCTGACCAAGCAAACAGAGATCGCTGCTGCATCGATGCTGCCGAATCTGCTGCAAGAAATGGTCAGTGGGAAGTCGTCAAGTTTCTCGTGTCACAAGTCGCTGACCAAGCAAACAGAGATCGCTGCTGCATCGATGCTGCCGAATCTGCTGCAAGAAATGGTCAGTGGGAAGTCGTCAAGTTTCTCGTGTCACAAGTCGCTAACCAAGCAAGCAGAGATCAGTGCTGCATCGACGCTGCGGAATCTGCAGCAACAAATCGTCAGTGGGAAGTCGTCAAGTTTCTCGTGCCACAAGTCGCTGACCAAGCAAACAGAGATCGCTGCTGCATCGACGCTGCCCACTCTGCTGCAAGAAATGGTCAGTGGGAAGTCGTCAAGTTTCTCGTGTCACAAGTCGCTGACCAAGCAAACAGAGATCGCTGCTGCATCAAAGCTGCTGAATCTGCTGCAAGAAATGGTCAATTAGAGGCTGTAAAGTTCCTCATCTCGTGTCTCTCAAGTCCGGATCAGAAAGCGAATCTGCATTTCCATTGCGCAGTCGCGGCTTGCTCTTGTCTTCGCAAAGATGTCGTAACCTTTCTCGGCCTCGAGCCCGACTGGCTCTTCCAATCCAGCTCCATCCTCAGCTTCACTGCAGCAATGGCTATCGAAGGCAGGAACTCTGTTCTCAACGACACCCTCTCTCGAATGCAGCCAGCTCACATCACACAGCTGCTCCGTCTTTCCATCTCTCAAAGACACGTCGCTCTTGCTGCCACCTTGATCAATGATGAGCGAGTCAGCACAGAGCATGTCGATCTGCCAGACAGCACTGGAGCCACTGCTCTCATGCTGGCAGCTGATGCAGGTCATCACGAGCTCATTGAGAAACTCATCGATCTCGGTGCGTCAGTGCGTGCTGAAGACAGTCAGGGTCGGACTGCTCTGTCACGAGCGTGCGAAGCCGGTCACGTGCGAGCAGCCAAAGCTCTGATGGACAGAGAAGCGGATGCGAGTAATCGAGACGGTAAGGGTCAGACGTGTGCTCAGGTGGCAGAGCGATTTGAGCAGCGGCAGGTGCTACGGCTGCTGGATCTCAGTGGAGCGGGGTGAGTGCAACGAGAATTTCACAGTTCTTTTCAGTATAGTATTGTGTTTTACTTGTGTTTTATTCTTTAGTCTTTTGGAATGTTTTTCCTGCTGGCCAATCCTGCTGGTCTTTTCACTACATTAGCTTCATTGCGTTTCATGCCTCTGCAATTGCCGTCTTTTCTTCTTAAAAGAAAAGTTCCAAATCCCTGCTGGCAGACAGGATGAGCAGCCAAGCCCAGTTCGCGCATCTCTTGCTCACTGTCTTCTTTCTCTCGGTCATCTGCTGCTGCCCGCCTCTCCCAGTACACAACAATATGTTGTGTACTCTAACAGTACAATATGAGAACCCTGGCTTTCCTATCCGCATTGCAGAAGCCCAGAGGCCGGGCAGGCAGCCGCTCACGGCTTGGATTCAAGGCTTCATCGGTGAGTCTGACCGGTACGGCTTTCACTGCCGCATTGCGCCTTCCATCAGGCTGGCAGCTTGGGGCAGAAATTGCAGCGAATCTCAGGAGGGTTGAGATTGGGTTGGACTGAGTTCTGCAGCAGCTGCACTCGCAGCTCTCCTGCTTGAGATGCCAGTCTGAGTGCTGCAGCAGCTGCACTCTCGGCTCTCCTGCTTGAGATGCCAGTCTGAGTGCTGCAGCAGCTGCACTCTCAGCTCTCCTGCTTGAGATGCCAGTCTGAGTGCTGCAGCAGCTGCACTCTCGGCTCTCCTGCTTGAGATGCCAGTCTGGCACTCTCAGCTCTCCTGCTTGAGATGCCAGTCTGAGTGCTGCAGCAGCTGCACTCTCGGCTCTCCTGCTTGAGATGCCAGTCTGAGTGCTGCAGCAGCTGCACTCTCAGCTCTCCTGCTTGAGATGCCAGTCTGAGTGCTGCAGCAGCTGCACTCTCGGCTCTCCTGCTTGAGATGCCAGTCTGAGTGCTGCAGCAGCTGCACTCTCGGCTCTCCTGCTTGAGATGCCAGTCTGGCACTCTCAGCTCTCCTGCTTGAGATGCCAGTCTGAGTGCTGCAGCAGCTGCAGTCTCAGCTCTCCTGCTTGAGATGCCAGTCTGAGTGCTGCAGCAGCTGCACTCTCAGCTCTCCTGCTTGAGATGCCAGTCTGGGTGCTGCAGCAGCTGCACTCTCAGCTCTCCTGCTTGAGATGCCAGTCTGAGTTCTGCAGCAGCTTCACTCTCAGCTTTCCTACTTGAGATGCCAGTCTGAGTGCTTGTTCTGTCCATCCAACTCTGAGCAACTCGGATCATTGCAGGCTCTCAAACGACTCCCAGCAAGACACGCGCCTGAGCGAGGAGCTGTATCGACTGCTCAACGATGCGGGGTTCACCTGGCAGAGAGCAAAGTGTCAGCAGATACTGGCTGACTGGCTGGAAGGAGTCGCTCGAGTCCTCACACAGGATCACAGGCAGATGACGGGCAGCTACGCAGAGGGCTGGGCCAACAGTCTGGTGCAAGTGAACGGCAGGACAGCTGCAGACTCGGACATTGACTGGACTGTGCTGGTTGCTGGGCAAGAGTTCCATCTGGAAGGTGGCTGCGTTGGAAAAAAAAGTCGGTTGAAATCCTGCAGAGACGCCACTCGTCTGAAGGTCACGGAAGGCCACGCACAGGTGGCAGTGGGAGCAGGTAAGTGAGGCTGAGTAAATCATACGAAAACGACGAGCATCAATCAAACAGTAACTTAAATCAAATATTTTTCATATTTTTCTGAATAATATCAAATGAATACTTTCTCCTTCTGTTCCTCCAGGCGCATCTACAAAAATACTTTTCTCCATTCAGTAATAACAGTAGTAGCACTGACACGGGAGCAGAACAAAGTCAATTAACAAAATCAAGCAGTTTCAAACCAACCCATGTTTTTCACTCCCCTCAAAGCGACTTTCCTCTTATTGCCCTCTGCAGGCAGCCAACCTGCAGCCACAGCCACGGCGTGCGGTGTGCGACCTGCACAGGACACATGCCATGCGATCGACTGCTGCAGCAGTTTCTGTGAGGACAGATATAAAAAACTGCTTTCATTCGCTTTTCATGTTCACCTCGTTCGGGCGACCAGACCGAGCTCGACCAACGAGCTCAGAGTGAGCTTCAGCTTCCATGAGAAATACATCATGAGAGAGCTGAGCACAGTCCAGGGCCAGCTGTTCACACTCATCAAGTTCATCTTCAAGAAACACTTGCCACTCACTCTGGAGACACCTGGACTCAAGACCTACCATGCAAAGACTCTGCTCTTCACAATGTTGGAGAAGCATGGCACATATCCTGAAACTGAGGCTTGGCAGCCCCACAATCTGATCGCTCTGTTAAAGGAGTGTCTTGACATGATGCTGAGCTTCATCGACTCGAGCAGCTCGCCCGATGAGTGCATGCCGCACTTCTTCATGTCCGACGCTCCGCTCTACTTCAAGAACGCTGGAATCGGCGGCGACTTCGACAACACAAAGGCGAGGGTTCGAGACCGACTTTTTGAGCTGAGAAGCGACATCAGCGGAGTGGTCGAGCAGTTGAGGAGACACGTGGGACCTCTGCAGTCAGAGAAGTTCTACTTTCACATGTTCACTCTGCTGCCTCTGACAGCGCCGCCTGCTGTCACGGAGATCAGGAAAGGAATTTGGAGTTCAGAAATGTACTACAAGTTCGCAGACGTGTACAGTGTGGTGCACCAGTGTGTGAGCGAGCTGCAGTCGGAATCGAGCGACAGAGACATCCTGATGAGGCAGCTCAGTCTCCTGCAAAATAATTGGCTGCAGTGGTGCAGGTGCGCCGCCTTGAGCATGACCGCCATGGCGCATTTGAAGTTCGGAGAATCTGAGGAGGCTGAGAGACTCGCGATGGAGCTGCAGAGACATCAGGTCGAGTCAGGGTTGAAGCCACAAGATATTCAAGGGTCTGAATTCAGCCCAAGAAAATTGCCAAAAGACTCAGACTGGGCGTGGAGGTTCTGCCTCCCCTGCGACTCTCCGCCTTGCTTCCCATTCCTTCCCGAATTCACGCAGACTCTGTTCACAGCCAGACTGTCGCAGCCTCTCTCCTCCCACCTGTACGTGAACTTCCGCTGCCTGAGCTGGAGTCTCCAAGCTGAGCTGCTCCGCAATCGCGCACCTGCAATCGCATTCGATCATTGGATTGAGCAGCTGCTTGGAGACCCGGACTTGGAGGAGCTGCTCACTCTGGCTCACTACAGCGACTGCCGCGAGCACGTGGAGCTCAGCCTGCAGCAGATGGAGATGATCGAGAAAGAGAGACGCGTCGCCATGGAGACGCAGGACGAGGAGAAGATCGGCTGGGTCAGGCAGAAGCTGGAGAGACTTGATGCAGCAGCTTGAGTTTAACTCGTAATTTTGTAGGCTTCTCTGGCTTTTGCGCGAGTTTGTAAAGAAGTTGTACCGTACATATTGTGTGGCTTTAAATATTGTGTGTACATGCTCATAAATTTTAGGCACATACTCCCAGAATCAGCTCAATCAGTCTGAAAATTGATTTCATCACCTACTTTTATTATGCACCCATGTACCCCGCAGTGACTGACAGCCTGACAGCTCCCTCATGAACAATCACTGACTGACAGCCTGACAGCTCTCTCATGAACATTCAGTCACTGACAGGCTGACAGCTCCCTCATGAACATTCAGTGACTGAGAGCCTGACAGCTCCCTCATGAGCATTCAGTGACTGACAGCCTGACAGCTCCCTCATTAACATTCACTGACTGACAGCCTGACAGCTCCCTCATGAACATTCAGTGACTGACAGGCTGACAGCTCCCTCATGAACATTCAGTGACTGACAGCCTGACAGCTCCCTCATGAACATTCAGTGACTGACAGCCTGACAGCTCCCATTGTCTCCCTCCTCTCCTCTCTGCTGAAATCTCCCATTACAATTTGAACCTCATTGGCTCAAATGATAAGCATTGCACTCATCAAATCTCAACCATTTCATCTTGTGTATATTAATTATAAACTTCAACTCGCTATTGTTAGTTTTGCCTACAAATATACTCAGCACAAACAATATAACATGGATAGAAAAACAGTTTTCGCAGTCTGCTACTGTCAGTAGAGTTGAAGACATTCGCAGCCTGAAACAAAGGCCACTGCAGCCTCATCCGGCATGCAGTTTCTAAATCAACATCCAGTGCGAACTTCAGCCGGCCATCCGGGATACCAGGAGGCTGCTGCAGATCCCCCAAGTCATTGCAATTTGCCTTTCTCGACTCCCCCTCAGGCAGCAGAGATGCCGCGCACTGATAAGCTGGAGCCGATCATCAGCCAAGGGCCACCACGGGAGCGGGACACGAAGCCCCCCTCTCCCTTCCTTTTGCCCCATCCGATTTCGTCACAAATCCTCACCATCATTAGGAGGCTGGTAGGTATTATTCTCCTCTCCTCTCCTCTCCTCTCCTCTCCTCTCCTCTCCTCTCCTCTCCTCTCCTCTCCTCTCCTCTCCTCTCTTCTCCTCTCCTCTCCTCTCCTCTCCTTTCCTCTCCTCTCCTCTCCTCTTCTCTTCTCTGCTCTGCTCTGCTCTCCTCTCCTATCCTCTCCTCTCCTCTCCTCTCCTCTCCTCTCCTCTCCTCTCCTCTCCTCTCCTCTCCTCTCCTCTCCTCTCCTCTCCTCTCCTCTCCACTCCTCTCCTCTCCTCTCCTCTCCTCTCCTTTCCTCTCCTCTCCTCTCCTCTCCTCTCCTATCCTCTCCTCTCCTCTCCTCTCCTCTCCTCTCCTCTCCACTCCTCTCCTCTCCTCTCCTCTCCTCTCCTCTCCTCTCTTCTCCTCTCCTCTCCTCTCCTCTCCTTTCCTCTCCTCTCCTCTCCTCTTCTCTTCTCTGCTCTGCTCTGCTCTCCTCTCCTATCCTCTCCTCTCCTCTCCTCTCCTCTCCTCTCCTCTCCTCTCCTCTCCTCTCCTCTCCTCTCCTCTCCTCTCCTCTCCACTCCTCTC
Source organism: Macrostomum lignano (assembly GCA_002269645.1). Lineage (NCBI taxonomy): Eukaryota > Metazoa > Platyhelminthes > Macrostomidae > Macrostomum > Macrostomum lignano. Next base: position 81,678 of record NIVC01002902.1, read on the forward strand.
CTCTCCTCTCCTCTCCTCTCCTCTCCTTTCCTCTCCTCTCCTCTCCTCTCCTCTCCTCTCCTATCCTCTCCTCTCCTCTCCTCTCCTCTCCACTCCTCTCCTCTCCTCTCCTCTCTGCTCCTCTCCTCTTCTCTCCTTTCCTCTCCTCTCCTCTCCTCTCTTCTCTTCTCCTCTTCTCTCCTCTCCTCTTCTCTCCTCTCCTCTCCGCTCCTCTCCGCTCCTCTCCGCTCCTTTCCTCTCCTCTCCTCTCCTCTCCTCTCCTCTCCTCTCCGCTCCTCTCCTCTCCTCTTCTCTCCTCTCCGCTTCTCTCTATATTGCCTTTTTATAACGTCCTTATCTTCACTCTTATGGCTGAGGCGTGTCTGTCAGTCACGGTTTCTTACATCATCGATCCGTCTCCAAATTTTTCCAATCCCCCAATTCTCTGGCCGAGTCGCTGACTACGAGTATACCGATGATCTTGCTTCTCTCAATTGCAATTAGTCCCATCTTTCTCCCATGAATTTAAGCCCTGATCACGAAACAATTGCAGGTTTCGATTTGCAAATCGAATTGAGCTTTGGTCAAATAATACGCGGAGTAGACAGGTCCTTTTATAGGATTCTCCAAATGCCTCGCCTTGACAATAGCGCGCATTAGCAGTGTTTAGAGTGGATCCGCACTGCCCTGGCAAGTATATTGGAGTTGCATTGATTGAGTTGGATGCAGCCCAGCCATAGAGTCAGATACAGGTGCAGGTGCAGATGGAGGTTGAGTTGGATGCAGCCCAGCCATAGAGTCAGATACAGGTGCAGGTGCAGATGGAGGTTGAGTTGTATGCAGCCCAGCCATAGAGTCAGATACAGGTGCAGGCACAGATGGAGGCTGAGCTACTCGTAGATAGGTCCCGTTGCTAGGCGTGATCCGTGGTCGCTATTGATCGGGTCGCTTTTACAAATACTACACTTCACAACGTCAACAAAACTTGTATCAGACTGCACAAACTCTAACTTTCTCAAGTCATAATTTCCACATGCCCTAAATTTTGCAACACCTAAAACTGAATGTGAAGGTGAGAAGCAGAGATTTTAGGTTAGTGAAATTTAGGGCTTGTAAAATTTCGAATTCGTAAATCTGTTCTCCTTTTTGAAACTTTTTACCCATTTAAAGCTACTGAAAGTAGCAAGTCGTAAAACATTACTGCGGCAGTCAGGTTACAGGTTGATAAAGCTTGAAGATGTTCCCAGCTGACGTCGAATGACGAGACGTCCAACATGCAGCTCTCTAATTAGCTATACTGAGCTCGGTCTGCCAGCGAAGACGTGCCTGAAAACAATGCTTGTTTTTTAAACCAGAGCGACACTGGAAACACAAAATAACAGCTTCCCGTGAGCTGTCAGCTTTTCGGCTCTCGATTTATCCGTCGCCATCTTCTGTCTCTAAATTGAATTTTCTGCCCCTAAATTTCAAGCGGTCGCACAGTGAATTTCAGATTGAGGACAGCAGAGATTAAACAAAAAAGGAAAGAAAAGACTCGTTTCCAAGGCAACCGGAGAACAATAAATGCGACAAGCACATTATAAATGCATTTACTTTCAAGCGCTCCGAAAGCCGATCCTGACTAATTAAGCCAGTGAATTTCTGTTTCAAAAGACTCAAAGCACCTTGACGACATGCGGCTGTCAAACGGTCTCGCTGTTTGCCTCGCCCTGACGTGGGCGAGCCTTCAAGGCTGCGCGGCTTCCGAGCCCGTCCAGCCACTCGAGTTTCGCTACGTTGGCTGCTATAAAGACGGCGACAGTCGCGATCTCAAAGGACTTTTAGGAATTTTTCACTATGGCCCCTACGAAATGTCAACATTTTCTCCGGGCTTCGTTGAAGGCCGATTCACAATGACTCTGGAAATGTGCAACCAGATTTGCTCCTACGGTCGGTTCCGCTACTTCGGAACTCAGTACTTTTACTTCTGCGGCTGCAGCTCATCCATCGGATCCTTCAGCAAAGCGGCAGAGGAGGAATGCGATTCCAGTTGCCATGGAAACTCGCTGCAGGTGTGCGGCGGCGCAATGAGAAACTCGATTTACGAAGTCACCTACTCACCGAGTAAGATGAGCGGCAGATTCAGTCTGCTTCAAGTGTTTGAGTCAATCAGTGGTTTTACAAAATTTGATTCCAACCCACCCACAGCTCGATCGAAGCTGACGAAGCTGCCGATTGCGTCCGTTCCCAGCATCTCCGCCGACTCCTCGTACGGCTCCATCACCCACAGCTCCACGGTGACGGGCACCGCCATCCAGTGCGCTGCCGCCTGCCAGCGCAGCCCGGACTGCCTTGGCTGCGCCTTCGTGGCCTCGAGCCGCGTGTGCCGCCTGCTGAAGTTCTTCGCTGTGCCCGCCGAGGTGGCCAGTGAAGTTGAGCACGTCTGGATGAAGCTGTGAAGAGAGTAGTAAAAATGAAGGGACGCCGACCGCAGTTACTGGTCTGTTGATATGCGGAAGTTAAAAACTGAATTACGCTCTACTCGTAATTGTGCTACCATCCTGTTGTTTACGATGGCTATCAGGTCTCCTAAAAATCTGCGGTTCCGATATTCTGGATTTCAAATCAAATAAAAAGTTCGACGCATACAGTTAAAGACTGTTGAAGCACCTGGCAAACAGCTTTCATTACAGACACAGTTCTCTTATGCATCAAGGAAGGTTTGGAGACTGAATAAATCAACCAAACATTTTAGCGGAAACTAAATGACTCCTATCTGTATTAAATCACCTTCCCGTTTAAAACATACTCCTCACTTGAGCAAATCAATTAGACTCTTGAGAGCCTTTTGCTGCCATTGTTCAATTCGGCGTTAATTGAAGGCGCAAAAAATGCTTTCATGTTGCCATAAATGGTGAGCTCACAATGAACCACTTAAGTAAGCGCATCGCTTCCTAGAACGCATCATAGCGTTAATTAAAAGTCAATCCCGAAATTAATTTTCATAGATCAGTATCCCAACCGACCCTTCTAAGAGGCCCACCTGTCGGCTTTGCCTCTAATGGACTGCAGAGGTTGGGCTTTGAGAGACGCATTTTCCTTACTTCAATTTGCCTGCAGTCTCATTGTAGAATGTGCTGAAAATAAATTCTATCTCGATGAAAACAGCACTTAAGCCAAGAAGCGTCCTAAAGTCACTTGCGTCGAAGCAGAGTCGTTTTAGGGTCGATGCAGGTAACACCGGTAAAAAAGGAAAGAAGTGACTTTAGACGACTCAAAGCAACAACATACCATGGTACAAGCGTAAGAAGTCGCCAAAAGTTGTCAAAGAGTCGCTAAAGAGTGATTTCGATGCGTTTTATTGTCTGCGACGCTGAAACGACTTTGGGGCGCTTCTACTCGTATAGTGACTCTGGGGCGCTTCTACTCGTATAGTGACTCACTCTGGGGCGCTTCTACTCGTATAGTGACTCACTCTGGGGCGCTTCTACTCGTATAGTGACTCACTCTGGGGCGCTTCTACTCGTATAGTGACTCACTCTGGGCGCTTCTACTCGTATAGTGACTCACTCTGGGGCGCTTATACTCGTATAGTGACTCACTCTGGGGCGCTTCTACTCGTATAGTGACTCACTCTGGGGCGCTTCTACTCGTATAGTGACTCACTCTGGGGCGCTTATACTCGTATAGTGACTCACTCTGGGGCGCTTCTACTCGTATAGTGACTCTGGGGCGCTTCTACTCGTATAGTGACTCTGGGGCGCTTCTACTCGTATAGTGACTCACTCTGGGGCGCTTCTACTCGTATAGTGACTCTGGGGCGCTTCTACTCGTATAGTGACTCACTCTGGGGCGCTTCTACTCGTATAGTGACTCTGGGGCGCTTCTACTCGTATAGTGATTCTGGGGCGCTTCTACTCGTATAGTGACTCACTCTGGGGCGCTTATACTCGTATAGTGACTCACTCTGGGGCGCTTCTACTCGTATAGTGACTCACTCTGGGGCGCTTCTACTCGTATAGTGACTCACTCTGGGGCGCTTCTACTCGTATAGTGACTCACTCTGGGGCGCTTCTACTCGTATAGTGACTCACTCTGGGGCGCTTCTACTCGTATAGTGACTCTGGGGCGCTTCTACTCGTATAGTGACTCACTCTGGGGCGCTTCTACTCGTATAGTGACTCACTCTGGGGCGCTTCTACTCGTATAGTGACTTTGGGGTGCTTCTACTCGTATAGTGACTCACTCTGGGGCACTTCTACTCGTAAAGTGACTCTGGGGCGCTTCTACTCGTATAGTGACTCACTCTAGGGCACTTCTACTCGTATAGTGACTCTGGGGCGCTTCTACTCGTATAGTGACTCACTCTGGGGCGCTTCTACTCGTATAGTGACTCACTCTGGGGCGCTTCTACTCGTATAGTGACTCTGGGGCGCTTCTACTCGTATAGAGACTCACTCTGGGGCGCTTCTACTCGTATAGTGACTCTGGGCGCTTCTACTCGTATAGTGACTCTGGGGCGCTTCTACTCGTATAGTGACTCACTCTGGGGCGCTTCTACTCGTATAGAGACTCTGGGGCGCTTTCTACTCGTATAGTGACTTTGGGGCGCTTCTACTCGTATAGAGACTCACTCTGGGGCGCTTCTACTCGTATAGTGACTCACTCTGGGGCGCTTCTACTCGTATAGTGACTCTGGGGCGCTTCTACTCGTATAGTGACTCTGGGGCGCTTCTACTCGTATGGTGACTCTGGGGCGCTTCTACTCGTATAGTGACTCACTCTGGGGCGCTTCTACTCGTATAGTGACTCTGGGGCGCTTCTACTCGTATAGTGATTCTGGGGCGCTTCTACTCGTATAGTGACTCACTCTGGGGCGCTTCTACTCGTATAGTGACTCTGGGGCGCTTCTACTCGTATAGTGATTCTGGGGCGCTTCTACTCGTATAGTGACTCACTCTGGGGCGCTTATACTCGTATAGTGACTCACTCTGGGGCGCTTCTACTCGTATAGTGACTCACTCTGGGGCGCTTCTACTCGTATAGTGACTCACTCTGGGGCGCTTCTACTCGTATAGTGACTCACTCTGGGGCGCTTCTACTCGTATAGTGACTCACTCTGGGGCGCTTCTACTCGTATAGTGACTCTGGGGCGCTTCTACTCGTATAGTGACTCACTCTGGGGCGCTTCTACTCGTATAGTGACTCACTCTGGGGCGCTTCTACTCGTATAGTGACTTTGGGGTGCTTCTACTCGTATAGTGACTCACTCTGGGGCACTTCTACTCGTAAAGTGACTCTGGGGCGCTTCTACTCGTATAGTGACTCACTCTAGGGCACTTCTACTCGTATAGTGACTCTGGGGCGCTTCTACTCGTATAGTGACTCACTCTGGGGCGCTTCTACTCGTATAGTGACTCACTCTGGGGCGCTTCTACTCGTATAGTGACTCTGGGGCGCTTCTACTCGTATAGAGACTCACTCTGGGGCGCTTCTACTCGTATAGTGACTCTGGGGCGCTTCTACTCGTATAGTGACTCTGGGGCGCTTCTACTCGTATAGTGACTCACTCTGGGGCGCTTCTACTCGTATAGAGACTCTGGGGCGCTTTCTACTCGTATAGTGACTTTGGGGCGCTTCTACTCGTATAGAGACTCACTCTGGGGCGCTTCTACTCGTATAGTGACTCACTCTGGGGCGCTTCTACTCGTATAGTGACTCTGGGGCGCTTCTACTCGTATAGTGACTCTGGGGCGCTTCTACTCGTATGGTGACTCTGGGGCGCTTCTACTCGTATAGTGACTCACTCTGGGGCGCTTCTACTCGTATAGTGACTCTGGGGCGCTTCTACTCGTATAGTGATTCTGGGGCGCTTCTACTCGTATAGTGACTCACTCTGGGGCGCTTCTACTCGTATAGTGACTCACTCTGGGGCGCTTCTACTCGTATAGTGACTCACTCTGGGGCGCTTCTACTCGTATAGTGACTCACTCTGGGGCGCTTCTACTCGTATAGTGACTCTGGGGTGCTTCTACTCGTATAGTGACTCACTCTGGGGCACTTCTACTCGTAAAGTGACTCTGGGGCGCTTCTACTCGTATAGTGACTCACTCTAGGGCACTTCTACTCGTATAGTGACTCTGGGGCGCTTCTACTCGTATAGTGACTCACTCTAGGGCACTTCTACTCGTATAGTGACTCTGGGGCGCTTCTACTCGTATAGTGACTCTGGGGCGCTTCTACTCGTATAGTGACTCTGGGGCGCTTCTACTCGTATAGTGACTCTGGGGCGCTTCTACTCGTATGGTGACTCTGGGGCGCTTCTACTCGTATAGAGACTCACTCTGGGGCGCTTCTACTCGTATAGTGACTCTGGGGCGCTTCTACTCGTATAGTGACTCTGGGGCGCTTCTACTCGTATGGTGACTCTGGGGCGCTTCTACTCGTATAGAGACTCACTCTGGGGCGCTTCTACTCGTATAGTGACTCTGGGGCGCTTCTACTCGTATAGTGACTCTGGGGCGCTTCTACTCGCATAGAGACTCACTCTGGGGCGCTTCTACTCGTATAGTGACTCACTCTGGGGCGCTTCTACTCGTATAGTGACTCACTCTGGGGCGCTTCTACTCGTATAGAGACTATGGGGCGCTTCTACTCGTATAGTGACTCACTCTGGGGCGCTTCTACTCGTATAGAGACTCTGGGGCGCTTCTACTCGTATAGTGACTCTGGGGCGCTTCTACTCGTATAGTGACTCACTCTGGGGCGCTTCTACTCGTATAGAGACTCTGGGGCGCTTCTACTCGTATAGTGACTCTGGGGCGCTTCTACTCGTATAGTGACTCACTCTGGGGCGCTTCTACTCGTATAGTGACTCACTCTGGGGCGCTGCGGTCACTGCGGTTCCGCATGCTCTATCCGAGGAGAACAAGACTGCCCGCATCAATTGTGCCAAGCAAATTCGCAGGCTTTTTTACAACGAGGGGTGGAAAACTTTTGCGACAAGTACGTGGTGGAAGATGAGACGTGGGTGTACCTGAACAACACTGGCACAAAGCAAAACAACTGGTGCTGGCTTGGCCAAGGAGATCATCGGCCCCAGGTTGTCAGGCACTCGGTCGGGAATGCAAAGACAATGCTTCTGGTTGCTTTCACTCCAAGCAAGCGCTTCTCCATTGAATCCACAGCCCCGAAGCAAACTGTTGATGCAGATGGCATAGTTGAATTCATTCGGCACACGGGAGACCTATGGCGTACTCTGAGGTCAAAGCCAATTCACCTGTCGGATGTTCTTTGGCAGTGGGACAATGCGCGACCTCACGTAGCCCGTTCTGTGCAGCAGTACGTGGAGTCCCGTGGAGTTCAGCTGGTGTTTCAGAGTCCTTACAACCCAGACTTCAATCTGTGCGACCGTTTTTTGTTCAGTTGGATGAAGAATGATTTCTCCAGGCGAGTATTCAGCGACCACAATGAATTTCGAGAAGCTGCGTTGCAGTGGGCAAGAGGCCTTGACGAAGATTGCTTAAAAAGAGAGGTTCAGCGACTCGTTGACCATTGCCAAGCTGTAATCAATGCAAGGGGAGATTACATTACCAAGGGGACTTACATTTTTTACTTGAAAAGTAGTTGCTATCTGGATACGACTCAGCAAATACATTTTTCTAAATACGCCAACCCTCCCGACTGTCTCTGGAACAATGACCCTCTGCTTTCTTCAACTCCTCTTTTAGAGCTCCCATCATATTCTCTTTTAACTTTTAACAGGACACTTTTTCTTGGCCCGGCTCTCCGTGGGAAGAATCTGCTGCTGCACTGGTGGGTTGGGGATTCAAAGCCTCACTTGGCCTCAGAGCATCTCTTTCGTCCGTGATCTCGTCTCTTGGAGAACAAGGACTTTTGGCTTTCCCAATGGGGGAAACAGTAAGCCCAGCACTGTTTGGGCCGATTGCCGGATTAATAGACAAATTATACCTGTGCTGTCAGCTTCGAGATAAAATAATCATGGATAAGTCTCATTTTATAGTAACACATTTGGTATTTGAGTCCATGAGGCTGCTGTAAGCCAATTTGCTTGACAACTGGAACTGAGGAAACCACGGTAATAAGCTTTTGAGTCAGCAATATGGCAGCAGTTGGCTTGTCTACTCATTCCTTTCTCTATTAGCTCAGAGCTGCTTGTCTGTGTGAAGTCTTTTGTTACCTTTTGCCTCTCATTACTTGCTTGACTGGCTGAAAACATAGCTTACTCGTATGCGAACCAAGGACTACTCAAGCATCTCAAGCAGCGGCAGAAGCCCCCGCACAAGACAACAACAGCTCAAATAATCTATAAGCTACTTGGCTCCTTCTTAGCTTCTAAAACTCAAAAAACAATGGAATCATGCGGCTGTCACTCAATCCCAACTTCCTCAGCCTCAAGGATCAGCCATTGTGTGAGCAGCTCCTTCACTTAGCTGTGAGGGGCTCAACAGCAGTGCAGATGCAATGCGTCTCTCTGCAAGCTGCAACTCAAGAAAAACCAATGCTGGTTCGTAAACTGCTGTTCGGTGCATCTTTAGCGGCTGCAACTCCATCACCGGATGCTGGCAGGCGAACGCGGCCTCGATTCGCGCCCAAGCCCAGAAACGCACCTTAATGACGCTGTTTTAAAAGACCTGACGCATACTGTATTGTTTGTATTATTATTGTAGCTTTACAGGCTTTAGGCAACTGCGTGGGCTTTCTGATTACTTGAGTGTTACTGGGCAATTGTCATGCATTGGTCACTGCAGGCATTGGTCACTGCAGGCATTGGTCACTGCAGGCAATGGTCACTGCAGGTATCGGTCACTGCAGGCATTGGTCACTGCAGGCATTAGTCACTGCAGACAATGGTCACTGCAGGCAATGGTCACTGCAGGCAATGGTCACTGCAGGCAATGGTCACTGCAGGCAATGGTCACTGCAGGCAATGGTCACTGCAGGCATTGGTCACTGCAGGTATCGGTCACTGCAGGCATTGGTCACTGCAGGCATTGGTCACTGCAGGCAATGGTCACTGCAGGCATTGGTCACTGCAGGCAATGGTTTCGCAACCGTTGCTAGAACAGCAGCACTTGAAGAACTATGTTAATACAGTTCCATCAGCACACTTTTTGACCCCTTGCTGATCTTGGATTTCCTTTGCGTAGCTGGTGCGAAATTAATGACCAACTTTTGTGGTCTTGAACAGCAACTGCAGCAAAACACGTTGCGTGCTTTTGTGCGGCTCACAAGCTTCCTGTTACAACTGGGGCAGTCAATCACAAAAGCATGAAACTGAGTAGCCACAGCTTAGATGAAGAGAGTTGCCACCACATTCGATTCAATCACAAGGTTTTACAACCTATAGCCTCACTAAAATAGGGGTAATTTTGAATGTCGTGTATTTTCGAAACTGAGTTCATGGGACTCTGAAAATAATCGGATGTGTCTGCTGGTGCATCATACTGTAATCTCATGGAAAATCTGTACATCAGTCAGGCGATTCGGTGACTCATCGATAGTTGGAACGAGCCGCAGAAGATGGTTTGTAATATTTCCCACAAGTTTCCAGGCTCAGCTGCAGGATATGAAACAGCTTGAAAAGTGTTTTTAGAGCTCGCGACCAACTGTATTGAGTCTTTACTCTGCAGAGGCTGACTTGCAGGAGATGCTCAAGAAAATTTTCTGTTATCTGCTTAGATCAGAACTTCCATCTCAAGCGGCATCTTCAAAGCCGATTCTCAGTGCTTGTAAAAAGCGATCATTTTTCCAACTGGCAGTATAAAAAGCTAGGAAATGAGAAACAAATGCATTCGCTATCCAATGACAAGCATCCAGTGTGCTGTATCCAATGACAGGGTAGAAGATAACGATATTAGTGCAAAGTCTGTCTCAAAAGCGCGAAACCTTGAAATGAAATTTGCCAGTTCCGCAGCCTAATGAAAGCATGCGGAGAAGATATGCCTTTAGAAACTGTCTTCGCTGTCCATTCTCTGTTGCTCATTTGGCTCTGGAGCTGCATGGCCTCTGCAACTCCGAGTCCGCTGGGTTTTCAGTACATCAGCTGTTATGTGGACGGTCTCTATAACAGCAACCGAGACTTGCGAGGACTTGAAGGCATTGTCAAGTTCGGTCCGTACGCCACGGAACCGACTGTGCCCGCCTTTGTGCAGAGGCCGGGCGAGATGACGCTGCAGCTGTGCGCCGACATCTGCAAGTGCGGCCGATTCCGCTACTTCGGGGCTCGGGCGGGCGAGTACTGCTGCTGCAGGTCGGCCTACGGCTCTATCGGAGCCGCTCCTGACTCCCAGTGCAATTCTCAATGCGCCGGGAATGCATCTCAGGTGTGCGGTGGTGGCTATAGAAATTCAATCTATGAAATCATCTACCCGAAATGTAAGCGAATGAAATGTTTGTCGGTATGGGTGACTTTGGCTTCGTGCACATGATGGGTTTGAATCGGGTGGGTATGTTAATAAGCATGAGCTCGTAATATCAAATCACCATGATGCTAACCAGATAAAAACATTTCGAAGAAGCTGGCAGCTGCATCGATGCCCAACATGAGCAGGGCTCAGAGCTCCATCACTCACAGCAGTTTCCCAGCCAGAGTTGAATTCGAGTGCAGCGCCGCCTGCCACAGCAGCCCGAGCTGCCTGGGCAGCGCCTTCTCGCCATCAGGCCGGATGTGCCGCCTGTCCGAGGAGTTGGCCAGCGAGTTCGAGTACGTCTGGATGAAGCCGTGAGGCTGGGAGCAGCCAGCAGCTGTCAGAATGGAATCGATTGCAATAATTAGCCAATCAGAACTCTGGGAATGTTGAAGGAACAACTTTAAGCTGACTTTACGCTCGTATTGCTGGATTGAAACTCTCTCAAAAGACGCAATATTTCTGTTCGTAATGGGTCTGAAGCAGAGTCTTTTTTAAACTCAACGAGGCTGAGAACTATCTGATATCTTTATATATGAATGTATTTTTCATGTGCTCCGTTCTTGAGTATGTCACTCTATCCTACTGACGAGACAGATACAGCTTTTGAGTTGGAGTTCAGAGTTGAGAACCAAATTTCTTTTTTAAATTAGTAAGCTGTACTTTAATTTGTTTCTTTTTGAACAACCTGAAACTCAAGGCTTTGTGCTTCTTTTTAAGTGTGCTACAGGTAAATCCAGAAATAAACAGATCTACGATTGAAATGCGCTCTGTTCTGAAATATTAACCGTATTAACCGACTCAATGAACTGCTTTCTATGGGCGATTCTTATAGAAGACGATTGCTCAATGAGTGGCCTCAGTGCATGCTGGTTGACTCGATGGCTACTTGAAACTTCAAGGCCCGCTTGCTCACCTGTATTTAGCGATACTTGTCTTCAAAAAGGCATTCTATTGGACTGTTTTAAAGAAACTTGCACTAGCTTGGTGCTGTAAAATTGCATTTATATTTTTTAAGGTCCTAATCTGTATAATTTACACATTTAACGTATAAAAAACTAAAAAGGACGAAAAACGCGTTTAACAATTGAAGTCGACCAAATTCGACTGAAGTTATAAATTCAACCCAGCGGATTCTCAGTTGCCTGAACTGCGCCCGAGAGGAGCAGAGGCGAGAGGCGAGACTGGCCAGAGTGCAGGGTGAGAGAGAAAACTGGCCCAGTTCAACAATGCATTTTCTGTACATTTGACCGCCTCCTCAAACCGATGCACTGCGGGACTGAGCAGCATTTTACTCCGCTCAGTGGGCCATTAAATACATTTAAAGATCTCACACTGCACTGAGGCACAATGGGTCAGCTCACCCTCATCAAGTACAGCTTGGGGTGGCCGCTGCAGTCCCAGACTCTCCGTTGCCATGCTGGCTGCACAGAGGCGAAGGCGGCGGACTCAGCGCTCCTGCTTGGGAGAGAAGTTTCGGCTGCTAAGGCCGAGGGTGGTTGGCCTCGCCAGAGGCTGCAAAAGGGAGGGCAGCTGAGAGATGAGGCGGTAAAATCTTTCTGGCAACCGGCCGAATAAACTTTGAAACACCTGCCACTCTGACAGCAGCCGTGACTGACATCTGCCACTCTGACAGCAGCCGTGACTGACATCTGCCGCTCTGACAGCAGCCGTGACTGACATCTGCCACTCTGACAGCAGCCGTGACTGACATCTGCCACTCTGACAGCAGCCGTGACTGACATCTGCCACTCTGACAGCAGCCGTGACTGACATCTGCCACTCTGACAGCAGCCGTGACTGACATCTGCCACTCTGACAGCAGCCGTGACTGACATCTGCCGCTCTGACAGCAGCCGTGACTGACATCTGCCACTCTGACAGCAGCAGTGACTGACATCTGCCACTCTGACAGCAGCAGTGACTGACATCTGCCACTCTGACAGCAGGCGTGACTGACATCTGCCACTCTGACAGCGGCCGTGACTGACATCTGCCACTCTGACAGCAGCCGTGACTGACATCTGCCACACTGAGAGCAGCCGTTTCTCTTTCTCCATCTCCTCTTTCTCCGTCCCTCTCCCTCCCTTCTTTTTTCTCTGCCTGTTTTCTTTAATCCCCCTTAACTCCACCTTTTCCCCACTTTCGCCTTCTTTATAGTCCTCCTTTGCACTTTAACACGGTTTTCTGACACAATGGGCCAAAACCAAAGCCGACATCGGGTCGTCACCAGCAGCGTCACTATACGAACTGCTGCAAGAAATGGTAACTTAAAAGTCGTCAAGTTTCTCGTGTCACAAATCGCTGACCAAGAAAACAGAGATCGCTGCTGCATCAACGCTGCCGAATCTGCAGTAAAAAATCGTCAGTGGGAAGTCGTCAAGTTTCTCGTGCCACAAGTCTTTGCTGACCAAGCAAACAGAGATCGCTGCTGCATCGAGGCTGCCGAATCTGCTGCAATATTTGATCAGTGGGAAGTCGTCAAGTTTCTCGTGCCACAAGTCGCTGACCAAGCAAACAGAGATCGCTGCTGCATCGACGCTGCCGAATCTGCAGTAAAAAATCGTCAGTGGGAAGTCGTCAAGTTTCTCGTGCCACAAGTCGCTGACCAAGCAAACAGAGATCGCTGCTGCATCGACGCCGCCAAATCTGCTGCAATAAATGGTCAGTGGAAAGTCGTCAAGTCTCTTATTTCGTGTCTCTCAAGTCCGGAACAGGGAGCGAATCTCCGTTTCCAATACGCAGTCAAGGCTTGCTCTTGTCTTCGCAAAGATGTCGTAACCTTTCTCGGCCTCGAGCCCGACTGGCTCTTCCAATCCAGCACCATCCTCAGCTTCACTGCAGCAATGGCCATCGAAGGCAGGAACTCTGTTCTCACTGACACCCTCTCTCGAATGCAGCCAGCTCACATCACACAGCTGCTCCGTCTCTCCATCTCTCAAAGACACGTCGCTCTTGCTGTCACACTGATCAATAAAAAGCGAGTCAGAAAAAAGCATGTCGATCTGCCAGACAGCACTGGAGCCACTGCTCTCATGCTGGCAGCTGATGCAGGTCATCACGAGCTCATTGAGAAACTCATCGACCTCGGTGCGTCAGTGCGTGCTGAAGACAGTCAGGGTCGGACTGCTCTGTCACGAGCGTGCGAAGCCGGTCACGTGCGAGCAGCCAAAGCTCTGATGGACAGAGGAGCGGATGCGAGTCATCGAGACGGTCAGGGTTAGACGTGTGCTCAGGTGGCAGAGCGATTTGAGCAGCGGCAGGTGCTACGGCTGCCGGATCTCAGTGGAGCGGGGTGAGTGCAACGAGAATTTCACAGTTCTTTTCAGTATAGTATTGTGTTTTACTTGTGTTTTATTCTTTAGTCTTTAGAAAAGTTCCAAATCCCAAAGACAGGATGAGCAGCCAAGCCCAGTTCGCGCATCTCTTGCTCACTGTCTTCTTTCTCTCGGTCATCTGCTGCTGCCCGCCTCTCCCTCCGCTTTTTGATTTTGCTACCTGAAAAAAAGCGTTAGTATCTTTATGAAGCTGCGGAACGTGAGCGCGGCAATACGTAACAATATAATATGAGTTTCCGACTTATTAAAGTGATTTTTGCCGCTTAAGAACCTCAGACTCAACTGCTGTGAGAACCCTGGCTTTCCTATCCGCATTGCAGAAGCCCAGAGGCCGGGCAGGCAGCCGCTCACGGCTTGGATTCAAGGCTTCATCGGTGAGTCTGACCGGTTCGGTTTTCACTGCCGCATTGCGCCTTCCATCAGGCTGGCAGCTTGGGGCAGAAATTGCAGCGAATCTCAGGAGGGTTGAGATTGGGTTGGACTGAGTTCTGCAGCAGCTGCACTCTCAGCTCTCCTGCTTGAGATGCCAGTCTGAGTGCTGCAGCAGCTGCACTCTCGGCTCTCCTGCTTGAGATGCCAGTCTGGCACTCTCAGCTCTCCTGCTTGAGATGCCAGTCTGAGTGCTGCAGCAGCTGCACTCTCGGCTCTCCTGCTTGAGATGCCAGTCTGAGTGCTGCAGCAGCTGCACTCTCGGCTCTCCTGCTTGAGATGCCAGTCTGAGTGCTGCAGCAGCTGCACTCTCAGCTCTCCTGCTTGAGATGCCAGTCTGAGTGCTGCAGCAGCTGCACTCTCAACTCTCCTGATTGTTTTGTCCAGCCAACCCTGACCAAATCACTCACACGCATCTCGCATCATTCCAGGCTCTCAGATGACTCCCAGCAAGACAGGCGCCTGAGCGAGGAGCTGCATCAGCTGCTCAGCGAGGCGGGATTCACCGAGCAGAGAGCAAAGTGTCAGCAGAGACTTGCTGACTGGCTGGAAGGAGTCGCTCGAGTCCTCACACAGGATGGCAGGCGGATGACGGGCAGCTACGCAGAGGGCTGGGCCAACAGTCTGGTGCAAGTGAACGGCAGGACAGCTGCAGACTCGGACATTGACTGGACTGTGCTGGTTGCTGGGCAAAAGTTCCATCTGGCAGGTGGCTGCAAAAGAAATACGGACTCCTGCAGAGACGCCACTCGTCTGAAGGTCACGGAAGGCCACGCACAGGTGGCAGTGGGAGCAGGTGAGTGAGGCTGAGTAAATCATACGATCAAACGACGAGCATCAATCAAACAGTAACTTAAATCAAATATTTTTCATATTTTTCTGAATAATATCAAATGAATACTTTCTCCTTCTGTTCCTCTTATTGCCCTCTGCAGGCAGCCAACCTGCAGCCACAGCCACGGCGTGCGGTGTGCGGCCTGCACAGGACACGTGCCATGCGATCGACTGCTGCAGCAGTTCCTTTGAGGACAGAATTGAAAAACTTTTTCCAAACGATTATAAGAAAGTTCACCTCGTTAGGGCGACCAGACCGAGCTCGACCAACGAGCTCAGAGTGAGCTTCAGCTTCCATGAGAAACGCATCATGAGAAACCTGAGCACAGTCCAGGGCCAGCTGTTCACACTCATCAAGTTCATCTTCAAGAGACACTTGCCGCTCACTCTGGACACACCTGGACTCAAGACCTACCATGCAAAGACTCTGCTCTTCACAATGCTGAAGAAGCATGGTACATATCCTGAAACTGAGGCTTGGCAGCCCCACAATCTGATCGCTCTGCTCAAGGAGTCTCTCGACATGATGCTGAGCTTCATCGACTCGAGCAGCTCGGCCGATGAGTGCATGCCGCACTTCTTCATGCCCAACGCTCCGCTCTACTTCAAGAACGCTGGAATCGGCGGCGACTTCGACAACACGAAGGCGAGGGTTCGAGACCGACTTCGTGAGCTGAGAAGCGACATCAGCGGAGTGGTCGAGCAGCTGAGGAGACTCGTGAGACCTCTGCAGTCAGAGAAGTTCTACTTTCACCCGTTCACTCTGCTGCCTCTGACAGCGCCGCCTGCTGTCACGGAGATCAGGGAAGGAAGTGTTAGCGATGAGTTTTACTACAAGTTCGCAGACGTGTACAGTGTGGTGCACCAGTGTGTGAGCGAGCTGCAGTCGGAATCGAGCGACAGAGACACCCTGATGAGGCAGCTCAGTCTCCTGCATGAGCTGCAGTGGTGCAAGTGCGCCGCCCTGTGCATGACCGCCATGGCGCATTTGAAGTTCGGAGAATCTGAGGAGGCTGAGAGACTCGCGATGGAGCTGCAGAGACATCAGGTTGAGTCAGGGTTGAAGCCACATGATATTCAAAAAAAAGAGAGATCGTTGTGGGGCGGTGAGATAAAACTGCCATCAGACTCAGACTGGGCGTGGAGGTTCTGCCTCCCCTGCGACTCTCCGCCTTGCTTCCCATTCCTTCCCGAGTTCACGCAGACTCTGTTGACAGCCAGACTGTCGCAGCCTCTCTCCTCCCACCTGTATGTGAACTTCCGCTGCCTGAGCTGGAGTCTCCAAGCTGAGCTGCTCCGCAATCGCGCATTCGATCATTGGATTGAACAGCTGCTTGGAGACCCGGACTTGGAGGAGCTGCTCACTCTGGCTCACTACAGCGACTGCCGCGAGCACGTGGAGCTCAGCCTGCAGCAGATGGAGATGATCGAGAAAGAGAGACGCGTCGCCATGGAGACGCAGGACGAGGAGAAGATCGGCTGGGTCAGGCAGAAGCTGGAGAGACTTGATGAAGCCGGCCAGAGTCCTCAAAATCGAGTCGGAAAGTCGAGATCGGAAAAGGAAGGCTGAGTCAGACAATGTCTAATTTAGCAATGGAAACGCTTCTTCGGTTTGTCAGCTTTTTAGGAAATGAGCACATCGAGAGCCATCGAGTGCGAGCAGCCCTCCAGCTATGAACTGCAGTTTTGTACATTTGTGCTGCAATTCAATTTACACTGAATTCTGAATTCCTTTCTTCCCTTCAAACTGCGTGTCTGCTTTGATGCGGGCTTTTCTCTGTGATTTTCTTATGCGCACTTCAATACCCGATTGCCAATGCTGTTTAATGAAAATATTCAAGCCAAATGCACAGGTAGCAGTTATCTGCATGAACCTGAAAAATTCAAAGGTCGGCTGGGTCAGGGAGAAGCTGGAGTGACTTGATGCAGCAGTTTGAGTTGAACTCGGAATTTTGTAAGCTTCTCTGGCTTTTGCGCGAGCTGTTCAAAAAATTTTAATTTATATATTACAGATTAACATTTTCAATCTACTTTTACTATTACAAATACTTTGTGTACATACTCCTTTATTATTTAAGCACCCGCTCTCTGAATCAGTTCGATCAGTTTACAAATTGATTTCATCATGTACTTTCAATATTTACTCATGTATCCTGCAGTGACTGACAGCCTGACAGCTCCCCGTGTCTCCCTCTCCTCCCCAGTGTCTCCCTCTTCTCCCCCAGTATCTCCCTCTTCTCCCCCAGTGTCTCCCTCTTCTCCCCCAGTGTCTCCCTCTTCTCCCCCAGTGTCTCCCTCTTCTCCCCCAGTGTCTCCCTCTTCTCCCCCAGTGTCTCTCCCCCCTCGAGCACGTCTGAGGGGTTTTGAAGCCAAGTTTGGGGAGCTGTTTGCTTCGATTCACTCTAATATAGAAAGCCCAGTGAAGTGGCCGAAAGCATTTTTGATTCCAACATTGTGTTTTTAGTACTTGGCGCAGTGGTCCTAAAAACCTAAAAATCAGAGCTCCAACCGCCTAGTGCTCAAGTGTCATTTATCTCCTCGCCTTGTACTCAAATTATGGATTGCGCAGATCACCACAGTAAACTGTCCATATTGAAAGCATTGTACATAAAGAACGCAAAACCCTTCCTCAATGCTTAATTAGCAGGAAGGGCAGTAGTGTGCATCTCAGAGTAATATAGGATTGTCGCGTTTTTTAAAACTATTTTTGTTTGACTTCTAACTCACTGTTCACAATGCGCTCATCCACATGCATACGTTTCGCGCCTCTTGCCCTTTTCGTGCAAATCTTTTACTCCAGCTGACGATGCTGCATGCTCAGCGAAGCGTCTTACTCGTGATCTTGAGTTTTTTACGTCAATAGTATGTAGCAGTGTTGTATCGTCAACAGTAATTTATCGTTACTTCAACAAAAAACTTTTTTTACTTTTCAAAATCGAAACCCATCACCTTTTATTCGAGATGCCAATTATTTTGTAAAGAAAACGGGGATGCTTTGTTTTTTCTGAATTTCGTAGATGCTAGTGATGTGCAACTATGCGAGAAGTATTCAGCAACAGTAAAAATGTCCACCCTCGAAGCAAGATAAAAGTTTTTTTCACTTATTGCGAAAATTTCTCACCTCACTGACAGTTCAACCCTCCAGTTACGCCACAAAGCCGCCACGAGAAAGGGAAAGTTGATTCATAATCAATAATAAACGTCAGTCAAACAAAATCAGTTAGAATCGCGATTATTAATAACGCGTGTGGGTTTCCCTCGCACGCAGAAGGGCTTCCCCAGATGAGGCGGCGCAAAGTCCCGGGGAAGCTGCTGCCAAAAGCGTTTTCAATGGCATGACCGTTTAGTCACCAAGTTGTACCAGGTCTATTGGCTTTGTCTATTTAAATACCACTAATGCCACGAATTTGTCACAGCTGTCCTGTTACTTCTCTAAAAGATGCCACCTTTGACTCCAAGTTGTAGTTGGTTTTGTTTTATTTCTAAATGCTGTCTCAGTAAATTCTACCAAATATTACTAAGCTGCCTACTTTAAGTAGCGTTGGCTGCCCTAAACTATGATTCTTCCTAGAAATTTCTAACTCACAATTTCTTAGAAACCTTGTGATAGCGTGTAGTGCACTAGAGTAGTGCAAATACCTGTAGTGCACTTGTAAGACACTGTCTAATTTCCTAATTTTGTCTGAAAGTCTTGCGTTTTCCGAGGATCAAGGGTGTCCAGCGGTAGCTAATTTATTCTCATAATGCCTAATTCCTTAGCGCCTATCCAACCTGCACGGCTTTCTTAGGGTCTGTACGAAATGAATCCCGGCCTAATTCGGGGTCTCCACGACCTTTAGTTTCACTATTCAGATCCCCAGTTCTGAGGCTCCACGACCTTTAGTCTTCCCTATTCAGTAAATATATAGCGAAACAAGTTTTAGCGGAAGTTTTCAGAGTTGAACTTCAAGTTCTAAGAGTTATTAAGCCAGAGCTGTCGAACAAGTGAACAGGTGAACAAGTTGTATATTTTTCAACTCAAATTTCTTTCTTTTATAGTCATTAACAGAGGAGGGGGGTGAACATACTACGTTTAAACAAATCATCAAAGGGGGAATTTTAACAAAAGTAGAGTTGAAACAAAATTTTACGATATTAAAACAAAAAAAGAGAAATTCGCTGATTGGTTATAAATTGGGTTATAATTCGCATGATTAATTACTATAAGTAGACTGATTCAGATATTTAAACGACCCTGCCTCACTTCATTCCTCAAGATTGAGAGACTTTACCTGCACTCTCAAAAGCGGCGACCACAGACGGAATCTTCTGTGATGGCGAATTTTCGATTTTGCTGAGTATATACAGCATAGACGAGAACGTGAAAAGAGGTCAGATACAGCTATCGCCCCAGATCCCTAAAAACTCATGCTACAGTTTGTTGGTTATCATAAGCGCTACTCATTGGCTGATCAGCCAAGCTGTGTTCAAGCCAAATAAAGCGACTCAGTTCCCACAGTTTTCATATCCACACACTGTGTGTCTCACCGTTTGTTAGCTAATTTGATTCACCGATGAGGTTCAACCCGATCGAGTTGACGTCTCTGCTGAGGCTTCTTCTGCTCCTTCTGCTCCAGCTGCTGCTGACGGCTGCCAGCGGAGCCGCGGACGCGACCGGCTGTCGCAGCAGCTCCCTGCAGTCGCTGCAGCCCCTGCATAGCGAAGCCTCTGTGCCGGATTCGGATCGGCAACGCCAGATTCGACTGCCGAACGCGCAGCTCATCGACGGCGCCGCCGACCTGAAGTCCTGCGCCCTGGCCTGCGCTCTCCGACCGACCGTCTGCGCGATCGCTCAGTTCCGGTTCGCTGCCCGTCTGTGTCACGTGACCCCGGAGCTGCCGCAACCCGCCAGCGAGACCGAGGCTGCTGTGACGGCGACTCGAGGTGACTGCGTGGCGACGCTGCTGAGACGCAACGCATCCGGAGCCTCGGGCTGGCCGTTCGCTGCTCGAATGTCCGCTTTCTTCGACTTCTGCCTCTCCGAGCGGAACCTCGGCGGCAGCGTCGGATCCGGCTTCTCGACGTCGGCACCGGCGCAGTTCCTCGGCGCCGCTGAGCGCAACTTGTCGGGCGCGGCGCTGCCGGGCCGGTTCGATTCGTTCGTAAAAATCCCACTGCCATCTCCAGGATTTCAAGCTTTTGTCTCTCCCAACAAAGAGTACTCAGTTTTCTTTAGCATCGATGGATCGCCAAGAGTTCCTTCCGAAATGACTCACCTGTGGTGGGTGGTGACGTCTGGCGGAAGCAACACGCCGTTCTGCGCGTTCGCCTACTTCTCGGGCAGCAAAGTGAAATTCGTAAACTTGTTTACCCGTCTGACTGGGTTCCTCACGGATGCTTCATTGCCTCTGGTGCCTTTTAAGAAGTTCTACATGGGCCTGAGCTACAGCAGTGCTTCTGGAGCTCACACTGTTGTCTGCAATGGCACAGACTTTTCTATTTCAAATCGGACCAACTACGAGCTGAATATTGATGCCGAGTACACTGAGATCTGGCTGGGATCGCAAGGGACCAGCGATTCTGCCGCCTTTGAGGGAAGAAAAATCTGCTTTGCATTTGCTCCCGTGTCCATGACGGTTGAACCTATAAAGCTTTGGGTTCAGTTTGCTGAGCTGTTTGTCACGAGTGTGACGGATTGAACTAACAACAAAACCGTTTTTATTGTTTGTTGTCAGCCCTAAAGTTACAAGAAACACTGACAAGATATAAGAAAATATGCACAGTGGCAGTGCATAGTAAAATATCTACTTTATCTGAGCAACTTTTTTCTGAAAGTTTTTTTGGTTTGCCTGTCAGATTAAAAATCAAATTCAATCTAACGACCCACTCCGTTAAAAAATTCGAAAAACTAACCAGTTTATACTTTCTATTGATTCATGGTTTTCTTTTTGATCCACCTAGCAAAAAAGTTGTGTTGCTATCCATTTTAATTAATAGTCCTTAGCTCTCCTCTGTTGTCAAAAGGCCCTAAAATATTTGAATACTAATAATATGGGAATATCTTAATATAATTGGCTCACGCTGTTACGCGGCGGCACAAAAGAAAGTGCTAAGCAATGTCTTTATATGTTAGTTTCAGCAGGTATCGTCTTACGTAACGACAAGCCTGCAAAAGAGGCATCCTTGATCACAAGCCGGTCGACTTTTCGCTTGGGACTTTTGCTTTACGAAGTCCCAGACGAGCAGACTCCGATTGAAGCGAAGTGTTCTTCTGCGCCTGTCTTCATGCAATTACAGTTTGTAGGCACTGGACTAATCAATCAATCAATATTCAATCAAAAAGCTGCTACACTCACTTCCGATCAAATTGGATAGTCTGATGTACACTTTGATATTGACTCTCATAGTTCGTGTGAGTCCATTTCTTTTTTCTTGCTACAGAAGTGAATTTTAGCCCCGAAAATTTGCTGGATATGCTTACAGAGTACACATGCGCACGAAAGTAACCAAGTAGGCTCGTACTAACTTCAGTATCAAAAAACTTATCTCACCCCTGCCGTGTGTCCACCAAATCTGAGAAAGTTAGATAAGATGCACTAAAATGGTTTTAATTGCTTTCATGTCCTCCCATGTCCCCCCGGTGGCGACGACCCATGGTTGATTATACGAGTTATATGCACTTAGGCTTTTAACATCGTTGGCATCAGCCCTAGACTTTCTCTCATTAGCAAGTTAAAAGTCTTAGAAGAAGAAGCATCTCAAATCCTAGGAGGTTTCCCTCAGCTTCCTCTCCCAATTAGAACAACGACTGAGCCCTCGTATAGTTTTGAGCCGCAAAAAAGGCCGTAAAAATTAAGTAGCCGCTCCTGTTTGAACAATTACAGACAGGTGCATGTTTTCTGTTCTAATACAGCTGAGAGCCACCTAAATCGGAGGCCACGAGTATAAATCTTGAGCTAAAACTCAGCTGCAGATGCGTCTGTTAATTTTACCGCCGTGGTTTCTTAAGCGTTGACAATGAGCATTATTCTCTTGACGATGTTCTTGGCTCTGGGCCTCACGCTCGGCAGTGACAACCAGCAGCTGTATGTCCTCATCAACGGATATCTCTGCATCAACGGCGAGTTTGTTGAGACCTACTCAAGCGTACTCAACGAAGTCGGCTGCGCCGCTCTGTGCGCCCAAAACCAGCGCTGTCAGGCGTTCAGCCTGGCTGACGGTCCGTGCCAGCTGTTCGTGTTCGACAAGTGCAGCAAGTCGGTGAGGAGCTGCGGCTGCTCCAGGAGAGGCCGGGTGTTTGTCAAGCAGCGGCCGGGACTCGAGGCGGGCGCGCTGTGTCCGTCTGGCTACGGCATGGACCTGTGCGGAGTAAAGTACAGGCTGTACTCTGGCATCGGGACGTGGTGGCCGAGCAGGCAGAAGTGCGAGTCAGAGAGCGGTCTGGTCATCATGGCCGACGTGACCAGCAAGCAGGAGATGAGCCACGTGGACTCGATCTGCTCGAACTACAGCTCTGGACAGTCGATCTGGCTCGGAGGCCTCCAGCCAACAGGCAGTGCAGAGCCGGCTGGCGGCTGGTACTGGGTCGGCTGCAATGGCACCGTGGACGCTGCTCTGTGGGCCGACGGTGAGCCTAGCAATTCGGGTAACGAAAACGTTATAATCAGATACCATGGCTTGGCTGGTCTGGCCGACTGTTCCGAGACATGCACAGTGTCTACCGTTCTGTGCGAGTGCGTCTCGCCCTTCGCCTGATGCCCGGATGCTGCGCTGTGACAACAAGCTGATGCCAACTTCAGAGATCGGTCTGTGGAATAACTTTTAAATTATTAAATCTGAAAATTTAATTTACCAGCTCTTGAATATTAGCTGAACAGCGAATCGTCTTGATTTGTTTAAACTTTAAAGTTTGTGCCGTATCTTCTGAAGAAATGTACCGGATATATGAATTTCAGTGTTTCGAATTACTCGTTGTTCTAGGACGCAACACAAATGCTCCATATTTTGTTTCAATTTTTATGTGCCATATTTTTATGGCACAGTCTTTCATAATGCCAAAATGGCTTAGTCAAGTCTTTTGCATTGTGTATTGTTACGAGATCAAAGGCAGACATATGGTAGATTGTGTCTATGGTTTTGAAGGTACGAGGGGCGTACTGAAAGTTTTGAGATACGGCTGACTCATAAGTCACAACTGCACAACTTTTTATGTACACATTCTACCACCCTTAAGATGATTGAATATTAGTTTTTAGCCTTTGCGCTCCTGTCAATTTTTCATAATCACTCTTCAAAGTCAATACCCCCTACCAAACTGTACTTGCTCCAATGGAGTTGACAAGCCGCGACTTTCGTGCCATGATAGTTTACGACCAGCGAAAAGGTCTCACGCAGGAGCAGTGCGTTGAAAGTTTACGTGCTGCTTTTGGAGACCAAGCCCCTTTACGTGCCACAGTTTTTCGGTGGTACAGCGAATGTAAGCGGGGCCGAAGCAGCCTTGATGACGAGCCTTGGACGGGATGTCCAGCTTCCGCAGTCACGTCCGAAAACATCACTGCTGTCTGGAGAATGATTGCCGAGGACCGGCGAGTGACTTGTGCAGAGATCTGAGAGGCTCTCGGCATTGGATCGGCAGCGGTTACGACCATCCTGCACGACAAGCTGGGAACCTCCAAGCGGTGTGCCCGCTGGGTGTCCCACAACCTGACGGAGGACCAGAAAGCGGAGAGGGTGCGTTGGTGCGAGTTTATGCTCGAATGATTCGATTCTGGGACCTCAAAGCGATGCTGGGAGATCATCACAGCTAATGAGACCTGGGTCTACCAGTACGACCCGGAAACCAAGCAGCAGTCGGCAGTTTGGCTCCTTCCGGACGATGCCACCCCAACGAAGGTCAAGCGGGCCCGCAGCGTCGGGAAGCAGATGGTGGCGACTTTCTTCAGTCAGGCTGGCCACCTGGTGACCGTAGCGCTCCAAGACAGACGGACAGTCAATGCCGACTGGTATATCAACCAGTGCCTGCCGCTCGTGCTCGATGCGTGGCGCAGACGCCGGCCGCGCACCGGACTTCGTGGCCTGCTCCTGCACCACGACAACGCCAGTGCGCACACGGCTGCTGCAACTTTGGCATTTCTGGCCCAGAATGGAGTCCAGTTGGTGACGCATCCTGCATATTCCCCTGACCTGGCACCCTGCGACTTTTTCTCTTCCTTTTGGTGAAGAACCAACTGCGTGCATGGGACTCGGTTTGAGAGCCCTGAAGCAGCAAGATTCAAGTTCGAGCGAGTGGTGTCAGCATGCAGTGCCAAAATAAAAACACTTATTCACAAAACATTTCTGTAAGGTGCGAGTACTTCTAACGCAGAAAGTCACAATTTCAATTTGGATACACGATCAGCTCTACTCAGAGCAGCAGTATAGATGAGGAAAGTCAACAAAAGAAGGTTTGATTCAAACCTAAAAGTTGCCTAACAGGCTGTAGTACTCGTATATAAAGCAGTGAGACAAGAGTTCTCAGCACAAGAAAAGAGACCAAGATGTCTCCTCTTGTCTATCGCCCGGCAGTCTTGGCAGCAGCCTGCTACTCTCTCCTACTGGTCATTGGCGTCACCGCTGCTCGAGTCATTCAAGTCTCCTACATTGGCTGCTTCATGGACAACAGCACCAGGGACATGAGAGGCTTGTCAAGAATCAGGAGTGTCGGCGAAATCTCCGTTTCGGATTCAAAGGTGTCGAGCGATAACATGACTCAGGAGTTCTGCAGCGGCTTCTGTGCACTTGGAGGCTTCCCGTACTTCGGGTTGCAGTACGCAAGGGCCTGTTACTGCAGCTGGGACTTCGGCTCGGTCGGACCTGCCAAGGAAAGCGACTGCAATATAACTTGCAACGGAAACTCCAGTCAGATCTGTGGAGGCTTTTGGCGAAATTCGGTGTTCGCTCTGACCTATCCGAGTGAGTTTGTCTGCACTCAGATTGCACTCCAATCAGAATTGGTGTACCATTTCTTTTAGCATATACATGCAGCCTCAAGCAGTCTAAGTGATGAATTGAAACGAAACGCGAGTTCATAGCAACAAGACATTAATGATCAATTACTGCATTTAGGCCGTATTTAAATATTATATTGCAATAGATGGCGACTTATCGCGTTCAGAACTGAACTTTAGTTCACTAGTCTAGCTATTCATTAGACTAGCTGCGAGTGTAGCACTATGGCTATTGATCGAATAGTTAAGAAGCAGAAGACGTACATTCACAGCGACAGAATTCACAGTTTCTGAGGAACATGCACGTGCCATCCCGAACGGAGCATTTTCTCCAGCAATCAACGGAGACAATGAAGCAGGTGCTTTTGTTAACCAAACAGAAGATGAAGATTAGACTTTGACGCCTCAGAAATCCCATCATTCAGTCGGATGTAGCATCGGAGCATCGGAGTACAGTATTCTGCACTTGCACTTCTATTTTTTTATGCCTCTGCTTCTGCTTCTGTTCCCGCTTCTGTTCCTGCTTCTCTCACTCTTTAGAAATGTGTCTGCTTTAGAATCTACTCTGCTTTCTCTACAAGTATATTCCATGCATGTAACCCATTACCGGTCAGGATGTTTGACCAAAGGCAGTGCTTCGCTTTAAAAAATCTCACATGAGTCTTACTGCAAGTCAAAAAAGTTTACTCATGTCTTTTAAAAGATTTTCTTGACTAGCAAGAATTTCTACCGAGATTCTCTTAATATCATATCTATTCATAGCGTCCATTGAGCCAAAGTTCATACATTTCTTGACGTCTTGACGTCTATTCTTACAGATGCTTTAACTAAAATTAGCCCTGCTTGTTTGCTTCAGAGCGGAGCTGCTTCAAGCAGTCGCAGATGCCCAACCTCAACGTCTCGTCGACCCTGCCAACCTCCTGGAGTCTCGCCGCCCAAACAGCTCTGGACTGCCTGATCCCGTGCGAGGCCTCAGCTGACTGCCAGGCTGTGATTTTCTCTGGCCAGCAGCGCCTGTGCCACCTGCTGAGGTTCGCCTACCCGCCTGCCAGTCTGAGCAGCACCGATGGAGACTACTTTCTGCGCGGCTGAGTCTGCAGTTGCTAAAGAAACATTAAATGGCTTCACAACTATATCTGAGAGCCACTGGGGATATGAAAGTCTATAAAAATCGGCCTCCTACTTTTGATAAATATTTGCCAAATAAAGAGTCTCAAAACTGTAATAGTTACAAAGAACAGAAGGCATGCAACAAAACTTATAGTGTGTGTAAGTATTAGTTCTTGGCTCTGAACAGCTCAAGATGAATCTGAATGGAATCATTGATATGCTTTAAATTGCTGCTTTAAAACATTGCTACTAAAACACACAAAAATTTGTAAGGAAACATTGCCAAGTTGGAAGCAAAGGCACTTCAGAATCCTGAGTAAAACACATTTCTTATTTTAAATAAACCATTTTAAACATTAAACATTAAATAACCTTTGGCTTATCGATATGCATGTAGAAGAAAACAACCAGAAGACCTCACTATTCCTTTGAATCCACAAGTACATACATAATACATAGCATACGCTTAGCTCTATGGGCTCAATCGACGCTATGAATAGATATTGAGAAAATCTTCTTTCTTATATACTAAATCTCTAATCTATGTCTGTCTGTCTGTCTGTGTAAAACGCTCTACAGACTGCAATTCTTGACCAATTTTGATCGCGTTTTCACCAAAAAATTGCAACTCAGCCAAGGATTGTATGGTTCAAAATTTCTTTTATCTGCTTCACTTCTAAAGGTCTTAAATATTAAAAAAACTGTATTTTCCCTATCTAATTAGTGCATTTTTCTCGCAGTGAGAGCTCGAAAAATAATAATACGTCTATGGCCATAGACTAAACTTTAACTTCTTGAGCTGATGCTACGAGCTATAAATAATTAAATATTCGCAAGCTTCAGAGTATGCACGTGGGAGATAAAATACGCGTATAATAAATTACGCGTAGCTTGTACCTGCCTGGACTAATCGCTAAAATGCAGACGATGCAAAATCTTCGTTGCATTGATGTGCAAAAGACTGCCAATATCTATCGAAAATTGATTATATAATGAGCCGTACAATTATTGAAAGGATCATTGCAGCTTCCTGAGGATACTGAGGAGCCAGCAAAGAGGAAAACTGCAGACTGCTGAGGGGATAAATGAGAATTGTTGTAGACTGCAAATGGAATGATCAAATATCGAAGGGATCATTCATTTAAACTGAAAAGTTGAAAAACGAAAAACTGCTGAGGTAGTTCCTCCAGACTTATGAGTGTATAGCTGCAAACTTCCGATGGGATAACTATCTACAGAGTTTAAGTGGATAATAACTGTGAATGATTAAGTGCAAGTTGTTGAGGGGATAACTGCAGACTGCTGAGTGAAGGTTTTGATTCATAGTAACTGGGGGAATTGCTGAGATGACAAGGCTTACTGGGGGAATCGCTGAGATGTCAAGGCTTACTTTGGGGAATTGCTGAGATGTCAAGGCTTACTGGGGAGAATTGCTGAGTTGTCAAGGCTTACTGGGGGAATTGCTGCGACTTCAAGGCTAATTGGGGGAATTTCCGAGATTTCAAGGCTTACTGGGGGAATTCTGAGATGTCAAGGCTAACTGGGGGAATTACTGAGATGTCAAGGCTAACTGGGGGAATTGCTGAGTTGTCAAGGCTAACTGGGGGAATTACTGAGATGTCAAGGCTAACTGGGGGAATTGCTGAGTTGTCAAGGCTTACTGGGGGAATTGCTGCGACTTCAAGGCTAATTGGGGGAATTTCCGAGATTTCAAGGCTTACTGGGGGAATTCTGAGATGTCAAGGCTTACTGGGGGAATTACTGAGATGTCAAGGCTTACTAAGGGAATTTCTGAGATGTCATGCCTTACTGGGGAAATTGATGAGATGTCATCAAGGCTTATGGCATATTGAGCTCCTGCTGCGGACCAGAATACGCCCAGGCCAATGACGACATGCACTAAGAGCTTGTGCTTGAAAGGATAAGTACTATTTGCTGAATGAGAAAGGCTTTTGGGCTGATGAAGGAAACTTTGGCTGGTGAAGGTTTTGATTCATGGCAACTGGGGGAATTGCTGAGATGACAAGGCTTATTTGGGGGAATTGCTGGGATGTCAAGGCTTGGGGAGAATTGCTGAGTTGTTAAGGCTTATTTGGGGGAATTGCTGAGATTTCAAGGCTTGCTGGGGGGAATTGCTGAGATGTCAAGGCTTACTCGGGGAATTGCTGAGATTTCAAGGCTTACTCGGGGAATTGCTGAGATTTCAAGGCTTGCTGGGGGAATTGCTGATATGTCAAGGCTTACTAGGAGGAATTGCTGAGATGTCAAGGCTAACTGGGGGAATTGCTGAGATGTCAAGGCTAACTGGGGGAATTACTGAGATGTCAAGGCTTACTGGGGAATTGCTGAGATGTCAAGGCTTACTGGGGGAAGTGCTGAGTTGTCAAGGCTTACTGGTGGAATTGCTGAGATTTCAAGGCTTAATCGGGAAATTGCTGAGATTTCAAGGCTTGCTGGGGGGAATTGCTGAGATGTCAAGGCTTACTGGGAGGAATTGCTGAGATGTCAAGGCTTACTGGGGGGAATTACTGAGATGTCAAGGCTTACTGAGGGAATTGCTGAGATGTCAAGGCTTACTGGGGGAATCACTGAGATGTCAAGGCTTACTGGGGGTAAGGTTATTACTCATAGGCCAAAATAAAAACCATTTAGCGTCATTCTTGCGTCCCCCAACGGGGGGCTTAAATTGCTAGTCTTCTAAATATACTAAATCTCTAAGGTTTGTTTGTATGTTTGTCCATAACGCTCTAGAGACTGCAATTCTTCACCGATTTTCATCGCGTTTTCGCCAAAAGATTCAAAATTGTCTGGAAAGAAGACAGTTAAAATTTATTGTATCTGCTTCAATGCTTAAGGGATTAAATATTCGAAAAACTGTTTTAAATGGGCTTTTTCAATGCAAATTTTATCAGCGAGAAACTTCACAGTCAATTTTAATTGATTGCGCCAGAGCCAACTGATAAGAAAACTCACTGGGCCTCACTTAAAGGGGGGCAATAAAAATTTATTCTGGCTGCTGGCAGCCAGCTCTAATTAGCTAGTCTCCTATATACTAAAAATGAAAATCTTGCTTGCTTGCTTGTATGCAATCGATTATCTCCCGAACGGCTCAACCGATTTTCTCCGTTTCTTCGCCAAAACATGTCAAATGTGCCCGGGACGGTACATGTAATTTTATTAAGCTCTAGCTCAATGCTAAGGGGATTAAATATTCGAAAAACTGTTTTAAATGGCCTTTTTAGTGTATTTTTTTATCAGCCTGCGCGCAGCGAGAAACTTCACAGCCAATTTTAATGATTGCGCCAGAGCCAACTGATAAGAAAATTCACTTTGCCCCACTGCCCAGATAATTACTCTATTTAACTTGCGTAACCAATTAAGGGGGGGGGGTATAATAAAAATTCTGGATGCTTCCAATATACTAAAAATCAAAACTATGTACCTACCTACCTACCTACCTATCTACCTATCTATAGGAACCTTCGTTTAACTTGACATTGCGTGGTCGGAATTTCGTGGGGTTTGCTGCATTCGATGCGTATTGATGGTGCGCTGGTACACAAAATTTTGCTAAGAAATCGCTTCATTTTTTAGGGATTAAATATTCGAAAAACTCGATTTTTGTCCCGTTTTTTTTTAGTTTAAACAGTTTTTTTCCGATTAAGAAGCGTTCTGACTGCCGATGGAATTGTATTGCATCATAACTCAGTGCCAACTATAGCATTGGTTCTCTACACTCGCGTGGAGAGCTACAAGCGTTGAAAGGTTGCGCAACACATTTTAGTTATTGAAATTGAGGGGCGGGTGTCGCTATTCAATTTGGCTTGGTTGTGAATTTCAATGCATCAACTTGCAGGCCTCTCACAGTAGCTGGCGCTGAATGTACACCTTATGAATTTGAATGCTTTAAAGCAGGAATGTTGAATCGTTGTTTGTGCTTCGAGTTTTTCACTTTCAGAAGAGAGCCTTGTATTGCTGAAAAGAGCTAGGAACGCTGAGTTCGGGAATATAACTCATTTGCTGAGATTCGAAAAATGAAAAACACAGCATTAAAAAGAAAATTTCTATACTTTTTACTTTAAATGCTCATTGTACATCTCCAGTATCGCAAACCCCTACTTTATCACAACTCCACAATTCAAGCCAGCGCCATTTGATTTAGATTTAGATTGCGTAACCATATTGTTCACTTTAATAGTTGAAACTGATATTGCCTGCCTGAGAAATTGATTATGTTATAACTTGCTTCGAGTGATTTCTACTCTATGCTTGG
Source organism: Macrostomum lignano (assembly GCA_002269645.1). Classification (NCBI taxonomy): domain Eukaryota; kingdom Metazoa; phylum Platyhelminthes; family Macrostomidae; genus Macrostomum; species Macrostomum lignano. The sequence goes on from NIVC01002902.1 coordinate 112,015, forward strand.
AGTTTTCAGTGTTGAATTATATATGTGCTACAATTCATGTTATCAAAACGATGAGTTAGCCTAGAGGTGAACAGACTGAACTGCTAATGCAGCGACGTGGGTTCGAATTTTTAGAGTAAAAGTTTTTTATTAAAAAATTTTAACTTGAAAAAAACGTCCGGTAAATCAAGTAAAAGAGAAGAAGCTACGAGCGTTCATGTAGTAGATTCAAATTTTTTATTAAACTTTGAATTTTGAAAAGGATTATTGCACTAGATAAGAAACTAATTATTGTACTAGCTGAGTAAATTGTTTCACTGTCTTGCTTGGGTTACTTTCTATCAGGGGATGCTTGCTATCAAAAGGACGCTTGCTCTTAGGGCATGCTCGATCGGGTGAGATTGCTAAGATGTCAAGACATACTGGGGAATTATTCAGATATGCAGGCTTACTGGGGAATTACTGAGATTTCAAGCCTTAAAGGGACTTGCTGAGATGCCAAAGAAATTGCTGAGGTTTAAAGGCGTGGGGGAATTTCTGAGATGTCAGGCATTTGGACGGGGAGAAATTGCTAAGTTGTGAAGACCTACTGAGGAAATCACTGAGCCTTGACACCTCAGTTCATTCTCTCTTAAGCTTTGACATCTCAGCAATTCGCTCTCAAGGCTGAAGAGGGACTTTCTGAGATGCCAAGGCTTGGTGGGGGGATTGCTGAGATGTTAAGGCTTGGGGGATTTCTGAGATATAAAGGCTTAATAAGGGAACTGCTGGCGTCGGGGGGGAATTTCTAAAATGTCAAGGCTTGGGGAATCGCTGAGATGTTAGGTTTTGGACGGGGAGAAATTGCTAAGATGTCAAGACTTACTGGGGGAATCACTGAGATATAAAGGCTTACTTGGAGGACTGCTGAGATGCCAAGGCTTACTGGGGGAATCACTGAGATATAAAGGCTTACTTGGAGGACTGCTGAGATGTCAAGTCTTGGCGGGGAAATTCCTAAAATTTCAAGTCTTGAGAGCGAATTGCTGAGATGTCAAAGCTTAAGAGAGAATTACTGAGGTCTCTAGGCTTGGGGGGAATTGTTGAGATGTCAAGTCTTGGGGGGGAATTCTGTGGATTGGGGATTCCTTCCATGAGGGCTGCTTCTAATGGATATCTTTAGATAGGTGATTCATTGGGAAATTCCATCGATGCGGGGTTCTTTCGATGGAGGTTTCTTTGAATGGGGGATTCTATAGATGAAAGATTCTTTCGATAAAGGGATCCTTTGAATATGATGGGATTGTTTGGACGGGGATTCTTTAGATGAGGGGATTCTTTAGCCCAGGATGTTTGTCCATAACGCTCTAGAGACTGCAATTCTTCACCGATTTTCATCGCGTTTTCGCCAAAAGATTCAAAATTGTCTGGAAAGAAGACAGTTAAAATTTATTGTATCTGCTTCAATGCTTAAGGGATTAAATATTCGAAAAACTGTTTTAAATGGGCTTTTTCAATGCAAATTTTATCAGCGAGAAACTTCACAGTCAATTTTAATTGATTGCGCCAGAGCCAACTGATAAGAAAACTCACTGGGCCTCACTTAAAGGGGGGCAATAAAAATTTATTCTGGCTGCTGGCAGCCAGCTCTAATTAGCTAGTCTCCTATATACTAAAAATGAAAATCTTGCTTGCTTGCTTGTATGCAATCGATTATCTCCCGAACGGCTCAACCGATTTTCTCCGTTTCTTCGCCAAAACATGTCAAATGTGCCCGGGACGGTACATGTAATTTTATTAAGCTCTAGCTCAATGCTAAGGGGATTAAATATTCGAAAAACTGTTTTAAATGGCCTTTTTAGTGTATTTTTTTATCAGCCTGCGCGCAGCGAGAAACTTCACAGCCAATTTTAATGATTGCGCCAGAGCCAACTGATAAGAAAATTCACTTTGCCCCACTGCCCAGATAATTACTCTATTTAACTTGCGTAACCAATTAAGGGGGGGGGGTATAATAAAAATTCTGGATGCTTCCAATATACTAAAAATCAAAACTATGTACCTACCTACCTACCTACCTATCTACCTATCTATAGGAACCTTCGTTTAACTTGACATTGCGTGGTCGGAATTTCGTGGGGTTTGCTGCATTCGATGCGTATTGATGGTGCGCTGGTACACAAAATTTTGCTAAGAAATCGCTTCATTTTTTAGGGATTAAATATTCGAAAAACTCGATTTTTGTCCCGTTTTTTTTTAGTTTAAACAGTTTTTTTCCGATTAAGAAGCGTTCTGACTGCCGATGGAATTGTATTGCATCATAACTCAGTGCCAACTATAGCATTGGTTCTCTACACTCGCGTGGAGAGCTACAAGCGTTGAAAGGTTGCGCAACACATTTTAGTTATTGAAATTGAGGGGCGGGTGTCGCTATTCAATTTGGCTTGGTTGTGAATTTCAATGCATCAACTTGCAGGCCTCTCACAGTAGCTGGCGCTGAATGTACACCTTATGAATTTGAATGCTTTAAAGCAGGAATGTTGAATCGTTGTTTGTGCTTCGAGTTTTTCACTTTCAGAAGAGAGCCTTGTATTGCTGAAAAGAGCTAGGAACGCTGAGTTCGGGAATATAACTCATTTGCTGAGATTCGAAAAATGAAAAACACAGCATTAAAAAGAAAATTTCTATACTTTTTACTTTAAATGCTCATTGTACATCTCCAGTATCGCAAACCCCTACTTTATCACAACTCCACAATTCAAGCCAGCGCCATTTGATTTAGATTTAGATTGCGTAACCATATTGTTCACTTTAATAGTTGAAACTGATATTGCCTGCCTGAGAAATTGATTATGTTATAACTTGCTTCGAGTGATTTCTACTCTATGCTTGGAGTTTTCAGTGTTGAATTATATATGTGCTACAATTCATGTTATCAAAACGATGAGTTAGCCTAGAGGTGAACAGACTGAACTGCTAATGCAGCGACGTGGGTTCGAATTTTTAGAGTAAAAGTTTTTTATTAAAAAATTTTAACTTGAAAAAAACGTCCGGTAAATCAAGTAAAAGAGAAGAAGCTACGAGCGTTCATGTAGTAGATTCAAATTTTTTATTAAACTTTGAATTTTGAAAAGGATTATTGCACTAGATAAGAAACTAATTATTGTACTAGCTGAGTAAATTGTTTCACTGTCTTGCTTGGGTTACTTTCTATCAGGGGATGCTTGCTATCAAAAGGACGCTTGCTCTTAGGGCATGCTCGATCGGGTGAGATTGCTAAGATGTCAAGACATACTGGGGAATTATTCAGATATGCAGGCTTACTGGGGAATTACTGAGATTTCAAGCCTTAAAGGGACTTGCTGAGATGCCAAAGAAATTGCTGAGGTTTAAAGGCGTGGGGGAATTTCTGAGATGTCAGGCATTTGGACGGGGAGAAATTGCTAAGTTGTGAAGACCTACTGAGGAAATCACTGAGCCTTGACACCTCAGTTCATTCTCTCTTAAGCTTTGACATCTCAGCAATTCGCTCTCAAGGCTGAAGAGGGACTTTCTGAGATGCCAAGGCTTGGTGGGGGATTGCTGAGATGTTAAGGCTTGGGGGGATTTCTGAGATATAAAGGCTTAATAAGGGAACTGCTGGCGTCGGGGGGGAATTTCTAAAATGTCAAGGCTTGGGGAATCGCTGAGATGTTAGGTTTTGGACGGGGAGAAATTGCTAAGATGTCAAGACTTACTGGGGGAATCACTGAGATATAAAGGCTTACTTGGAGGACTGCTGAGATGCCAAGGCTTACTGGGGGAATCACTGAGATATAAAGGCTTACTTGGAGGACTGCTGAGATGTCAAGTCTTGGCGGGGAAATTCCTAAAATTTCAAGTCTTGAGAGCGAATTGCTGAGATGTCAAAGCTTAAGAGAGAATTACTGAGGTCTCTAGGCTTGGGGGGAATTGTTGAGATGTCAAGTCTTGGGGGGGAATTCTGTGGATTGGGGATTCCTTCCATGAGGGCTGCTTCTAATGGATATCTTTAGATAGGTGATTCATTGGGAAATTCCATCGATGCGGGGTTCTTTCGATGGAGGTTTCTTTGAATGGGGGATTCTATAGATGAAAGATTCTTTCGATAAAGGGATCCTTTGAATATGATGGGATTGTTTGGACGGGGATTCTTTAGATGAGGGGATTCTTTAGCCCAGGATTTTATTGATGGGGATTATTTGGACGGGGGATTCTTTGGATTCTTTGGATGGAGATTTTTTGGAGTATGATTCTTTGGATTATTTGGACGGGGTTCTTTAGATGAGGGGACTCTTTGGCCAATGCTTCTTTTGATGGAGGTTTATTGAGATGAGTGTATCTTTGCATTATTTTGATCGGGATTCTGTGGATGGGGATTATTTGGATTGGGATTCTTTGGAGGGGGATTTTTCGGATATGGATGGAGGTCGGGGATTCTTTGGATATGAATCGATGGGGTGATTCTTTGTATAGGGATGGATGTGGGGATAGGGATGGATCGGGGGATAGGGATGGATGTGGGGATAGGGATGATGGGGGGATAGGGATGGATCGGGGGGGTTCTTTGGATAGGGATGGATGGGGGATTCTTTGGATATGGATGGATGGGGGGGATAGGGATGGATCGGGGGATTCTTTGGATAGGGATGGATGGGGGGATATGGATGGATCTGGGGAATTCTTTGGATAGGGATGGATGGGGGATTCTTTGGATATGGATGGATGGGGGATTCTTTGGATATGGATGGATGGGGGATTCTTTGGATATGGATGGATGGGGGATTCTTTGGAAATGGATGGATGGGGGATTCTTTGGATATGGATGGATGGGGGGGTTCTTTGGATATGGATGGATGGGGGGTTCTTTGGATATGGATGGATGGGGGATTCTTTGGATATGGATGGATGGGGGATTCTTTGGATATGGATGGATGGGGGGATTCTTTGGCTAGGGGATTCTGTCGATGGGGGATTCATTGGAAGGGGAATTCTTCGGATCGGGGATTCTATCGATAGGGGTTCTTTGGATGGGGATTCTCTGCATGTAATATTCTATGGATGGGCAATTTTTCAGATAGGAGGAAGGAGGATTCATTCAATGGGGAATTCTTCGGATCGGGGATTCTATCGATGGGAGGTTTTTTTGGATGGGGGCTTTTTGCATGTGAGATTCTTTGTATCGTGGATTCTATGGGTGGTGGATTCTTTGAATGGGGGATTCTTTAAATTTGAGATTCAGTTGGGTGAAATTTTATTGCGTGGGAAAACTGTGGTTGGAGTTTGGACGGAAAGCCCCAACGGGGGTTGGAATTGGCTAGCTGAGGAAATTGTTTCACTAATCTTGGTGGGGGTACTTTCTATCAGGGGATGCTTGCTCGGAAGAGAATTCTAAGATTTCAAGATTTACAGGGGATTTATTGAAATGCACGTATAAAATCTTACCTATTGGAATTAATGAGATGTGAAGGCTTAAGAGGGACTTGCTGAGATTATTTAGATGGGAGATCTATGGATTATTTAGATGGGAGATCTATGGTTTATTTAGATGGGGATTATGATGTGAATTATTTGGATGGGGATTTACTGGGGGGGATTCTTTGGATTTGGATGGATGGAGGATTCTTTATATTTGGATTCTGTGGATGAAGGATTCTTTGGATGGGGATTCTTTAGATAGGGGGCTTCTGTAGATCGGGGATTTCTTGAGTAGGGGATTCACTGAATGGGGAATTATTCGGATCGGTGATTCTATCGATGGGGGTTCTTTGGATGGGGATTCTTTGCATCGGGGATTTTGGGGATGGGGAAAACTGTGGTTGGAGTTTGGACGGAAAGCCCCAACGGGGGTTGGGATTGGCTAGTATATACTAAATCTCTAATCTATGTCTGTCTGTCTGTCTGTGTAAAACGCTCTACAGACTGCAATTCATGACCAATTTCGATCGCGTTTTCACCAAACAATTGCAACTCAGCCAAGGATTGTATGGTTAACATTTCTTTTATCTGCTTCAATTCTAAAGGTCTTAAATATTCAAAAAAACTGTATTTTCCCTATCTAATTAGTGTATTTTTGTCGCAGTGAGAGCTCGAAAAATAATAATACGTCTATGGCCATAGACTAAACTTTAACTTCTTGAGCTGATGCTACGAGCTATAAATAATTAAATTATTCGCAAGCTTCAGAGTATGCACGTGGGAGATAAAATACGCGTATAATAAATTACGCGTAGCTTGTACCTGCCTGGACTAATCGCTAAATTGCAGACGATGCAAAATCTTCGTTGCATTGATGTGCAAAAGACTGCCAATATCTATCGAAAATTGATTATATAATGAGCCGTACAATTATTGAAAGGATCATTGCAGCTTCCTGAGGATACTGAGGAGCCAGCAAAGAGGAAAACTGCAGACTGCTGAGGGGATAAATGAGAATTGTTGTAGACTGCAAATGGAATGATCAAATATCGAAGGGATCATTCATTTAAACTGAAAAGTTGAAAAACGAAAAACTGCTGAGGTAGTTCCTCCAGACTTATGAGTGTATAGCTGCAAACTTCCGATGGGATAACTATCTACAGAGTTTAAGTGGATAATAACTGTGAATGATTAAGTGCAAGTTGTTGAGGGGATAACTGCAGACTGCTGAGTGAAGGTTTTGATTCATGGTAACTGGGGGAATTGCTGAGATGACAAGGCTTACTGGGGGAATCGCTGAGATGTCAAGGCTTACTTTGGGGAATTGCTGAGATGTCAAGGCTTACTGGGGAGAATTGCTGAGTTGTCAAGGCTTACTGGGGGAATTGCTGCGACTTCAAGGCTAATTGGGGGAATTTCCGAGATTTCAAGGCTTACTGGGGGAATTCTGAGATGTCAAGGCTAACTGGGGGAATTACTGAGATGTCAAGGCTAACTGGGGGAATTACTGAGATGTCAAGGCTAACTGGGGGAATTGCTGAGATGTCAAGGCTTACTGGGGAATTGCTGAGATGTCAAGGCTAACTGGGGGGAATTGCTGAAATGTCAACGCTTACTGGGGGGAAGTGCTGAGTTGTCAAGGCTTACTGGGGGAAGTGCTGAGTTGTCAAGGCTTACTGGGGGAATTTCTGAGATTTCAAGGCTTACTGGGGGGATTGCTGAGATGTCAAGGCTTACTGGGGAAATTACTGAGATGTCAAGGCTTACTGGGGGGAATTGCTGAGTTGTCAAGGCTTACTGGGGGAATTACTGAAATGTCAAGGCTTACTTGGGGGAATTGCTGAGTTGTCAAGGCCTACTAAGGGAATTTCTGAGATGTCATGGCTTACTGGGGAAATTGATGAGATGTCATCAAGGCTTATGGCATATTGAGCTCCTGCTGTGGACCAGAATACGCCCAGGCCAATGACGATATGCACTAAGAGTTTGTGCTTGAAAGGATAAGTACTATTTGCTGAATGAGAAAGGCTTTTGGGCTGATGAAGGAAACTTTGGCTGGTGAAGGTTTTGATTCATGGCAACTGGGGGAATTGCTGAGATGACAAGGCTTACTGGGGGTATCGCTGAGATGTCAAGGCTTATTTGGGGGAATTGCTGAGATGTCAAGGCTTACTGGGGGAATCACTGAGATGTCAAGGCTTACTGGGGGTAAGGTTATTACTCATAGGCCAAAATAAGAACCATTTGGCGTCATTCTTGCGTCCCCCAACGGGGGGCTTAAATTGCTAGTCTAATATACTAAAGTTGAGTTTGTTTGTTTGTTTGTTTGCTTGTAACAGAAAATCTTGCGAACGGAATGACCGATTTTCTCCGTTTTTGCACCATTAGATGGCAAATTGTCCGGAATCGGTACACGTATTTTTAATAAGCTATCCAAATTAAAGAGGCCTCTCAATTGTCAGAAAACAGGTTTTTGCCCATCTCGCTAATGTATTTTATCGGCAGTGAGAGCTTGCAAACGGTTTTGGCCATAGATTATAATGCTAATAGCTGTAGGCTGCTTGGTTTTTATGTAGCCCACTGCTTCCTTTCCTTCTTTCTTTTCTTTGGTTTTTGAACCCTCTAATAGTGCTTTATCTATTTAGCCCCACTGTATGATGGTGCGCCGTGGCGCAAGCCATTTGAAGAGAAGCCGTGACGCAAAGAAAAGACGACTGGCCGAGTCTGCTGGAGAGCGCGATGCCCGTCTGGAAGAGCAGCAGCTTGTGTATTTCAACGAGCGGACCGCCAGCGCCAAAGCCAAGGCGCCCAGAGATTCGACACTGACGGCCTTCTTCAAGCTGTGCCGCACTGACGAGTTTGCTCGGCGTCTACTCTACAACGAGGTGGCCTCCTACTTTGTGTGCCATCCGAGTGCAAGAGAGTGGCGTCGGGCAAAGCAGGGCGCCGATGTCGAAGGGCATCCTGGCGTAAAGCGCAATTCAAACATATCTCGCATGTACACAGTTAGTCCTAGAGCAGGTGACCTGTTCTACCTGCGACTGCTGCTGCTGCACGTGCGAGGACCGACCAGCTTCGAGTCGTTGCAGACCGTGGCCGGTGTTCATTTCGTCAGCGCCAAGGCTGCCTGCATGGCTCTCGGCCTGCTGCAACGCGATGACCACTGGCACCACTGCCTGACTGAGGCTGTCCAGAGCCGAATGCCGCGAGCTCTGAGGCACCTGCTGGCTGTCGTCCTCATCTGGGGAGAGCCAGACGATGGCGCCAACCTGTGGAGCAGCTTTGCAGAGGATCTCTGCGAAGACCTGCGATTCCACAACCCGGACCTGAGCGCCGAGGAAGTCAGCGACTTGGCTCTGCGAGAGCTGCAGAGCATGCTGACGTCAATGGGCGGCAGCAGTCTGCCAGAATACGGACTTCCTGCTGCCTCCGCTATGCCGCAAGTCGGGCCGCAGCAGTTCGACACGGTCGAGCAGGCGGAGATCACAGAGACGCGGCTGCCAATGCTGACGGCTGAGCAGCGGGTCATCTATGAGGCCGTGACTGAGGATATTTACAATGGCTCAGGTGGGCTGCATTTCCTTGACGCTCCCGCAGGCACCGGCAAGACCTTCTTGCTTGAGGTTCTGCTGGCGTTTGTGCGTAGTCGAGAGGAAGTCGCACTCGCCGTTGCGTCGTCTGGCATCGCAGCCACCCTGCTGCCGGGTGGACAGACGGCGCATTCGACATTCAAGATCCCAGTGCGGCTGGTTCGCACCGACAAGGACGTGTGTTCTGTCCGAGCCCAATCAAGACAGGCCGTAGTGTTTCGCACCGTGCGGCTTATAGTCTGGGATGAAATCTCCATGACGAATCGGAAGGATCTGGAGGCTGTCGACCGCAGTCTCCGAGACCTACGGAAGCAAGACCGTCCATTCGGCGGCATCGTTTTGGTCTGCGCTGGAGACTTTCGCCAGTTGCTGCCGGTGGTGCAGAATGGCACCAGGGCAAACAACATTTTAGCTTGTGTGAGCAAATCTAATCTGTGGCCTTTATTCCACAGGCACAGACTTTCTAAGAACATCCGGCTCCAACGCTGTGCTGATGCTGAGCTGTACAATCGCTATATGCAACTGCTCATGCAGGTGAATATTTCTCTTGCTGCTTATATGAGCGTGGCAACATGAGATTCTCATGCATTTTCTGCACATCCCGCACAGATCGGCTCAGGGCCGGCTGATCAGTCGGATGACACAGTCCGCCTTCCTGCCGAGATCGTCATTCCGGCAGAGGCGCCGCTCTCCGCGCTGATCCAGTTCGTGTACCCTTCGTTCGAGGCGTCAGCGGAGCGTGACGGCTACTTTTCAAGCCGGGCAATCCTGGCGCCCTACAACGATGCGGTTGACGCGATCAACAGCGAGTGCCTGGCAATGTTCCCAGGCCAACTGCGAGAGTATCGCTCAGTGGACAGCGTGGCTGACGAGGAAGCGGCCACGCACTTTCCTCCGGAGCTGCTGAACCAGCTGGATGCTCCGAACTTTCCTACTCACCTGCTTAAGCTCAAGGTGGGCATGCCGCTGGTTCTGCTGCGGAATCTGAATCCGCCAAGGCTGTGCAACGGCACCCGGCTGATCATCCTGGAGCTGGGCGAGAACGTGCTGCGCTGCAAGGTCGCTGCCGGCCAGTTCTCTGGTGATGAAATCTTACTGCCGAGGATTCCGCTGCAGCCCAACAATGCTGACCTGCCAGTCTGCTTCAAGCGGCTGCAGTTCCCAGTTAAGCCGAGCTTTTGCCTGACGATCCACAAGTCACAGGGCCAGTCGCTCGACACCGTGGGCATCGACCTGGCTGTCGGCTGTTTTGCGCACGGCCAGCTGTACACTGCGCTGTCGCGAGCAAAGAATGCGGCCAATGTACGGGTCCGAATCTCTGGAGATAAGACGAGAAATGTCGTGTACCCTGAAGTGCTGACTGTTTGAATGGCCATCTAAAAGGATTGCTCACAATTACTATTAAGACGAAATAGTATGCACACTGTCAATCTCTGGGGTTGGGTGTTGCAGCTGCTCAATCGTGATAAATAAATAAAATGCACACTGTCAACTTACACGCATGTGTAAATACAGAAAAATATATCCTTTCTATCGGATTGTCATTGAATAACAAGTTATCGATGGAAAAGCACAAGTGTGTGTGTGTGTGTGCGTTTGTGCGTGATCTATGATACGCATTCTCGAGCAGAACATCGCAGCTTGTACGTCTATGTTAAAAAAGTACATGTGCCACTTAGGCGTCTATGACGCATACAGGTAAGCCTAAGCGGTTGGGATTAAAGCCCGAAAAATAATTCACGCTTCAAATCAAAGTCAAAACTAAATCTTTCTTCATCTACAGCAGCCACCGCGTGTCAACAATAAAGATAATCTTTCTTCATCTACAGCAGCCACCGCGTGTCAACAATAAAGATAAGTGCATTACTATTTGTCAATTAAATCAATTATAAACTGTGCTAATCAAATTATAATGGAAGGTTCCTGCACAGTGCCCAATCAGCAGAGGCTGAACATCGCTGCGCTGGTGTCCGGCATGATGAAGGGCGCAATAATCGGATTGGTGTCAATGCTAACGGACATCAGAAATTATTCAAACGCAAAGGGAACTGGCCAAGTGTTCTCTTTTAATCTTGCAGACGAAGACAGCGAGATTCGGGTAAGCGTGTTCGGAACAAATTTGAGAACACACCATTACTTGTGCAAAAACGCTACGGCCGTGCGCGTATCTGGTGGTTGGTTGAAAGCCTCAAATTCTATGTACAACTCAACCGACAACGAGCTCGAAATGACTCTGTCAGTGGATAAAGATGGAGTCCTTGTTGCTAGCAACGAAATTGTCCAGCAGCGCAAAGCCCAGTACATAAAAATTGGCGTTCTCTCAACCTTTACACTGAGAAAGTAAGTTAAAGTCGTACTCGTACCATTCATTCTAAGCAACATTCGTTTTGGATGTGATTAACAATTAATGGCAAAATTCTTCAATGGTCATGTAGGAAGGTTGACATTCGAGGCGTCATTTCCAGTACTATGGCGCAAAGGGAAATCCAAACAAAACGAGGAACTACCACTAACTTGGCCAAGGTGACACTAGTCGATGACTCGGCATCGTCTGACTCCTGCACATTCTGGGCCGACAGTGCAAGTCTGGTGAATCACTGGACTGTGGGCGACACCCTAGAGGTTCAAGGAGCCCAAGTGCAAGAATATGGCAATGATATTTCGCTAAATTGTACCAGGGCCAATGTTCGCCAATATCCTGCCAATGACTCTGACTTGACGGAGTGGTTTGAAAGGGCTCAGTCGAGTCAGCAAATCTTTGAGCCAGTCCAAAAGACCCAATCGACTGCGAGACCGCCTGATAACCAGGAAGTTCGGAGGGACACATTTGTGTTCCAGTGCTCTCCTGAAATGTTCGCATCATTCCGCAATGTACAAATAATGCAAGTACGCTGCGGAGACGACGAAATTATTTTTTCGCGAGACAAACGCGGAGGCGACGTGTCACTGGGCCAAATGGAGTCTACTCCAATCGCTGGACCGTCGCATTCTACTATCAATGAGGACGATTAAAAAGAATTGTCATTGATAAAGCAACACAGTCAATCTCTGGTGTTGGGTGTTGCAGCTGCTAAGTTTAATAACAATAAAGTGCACACTGTCAATCTCCGGGGTTGGGTGTTGCAGAAGCAGCAATGTTATTCTGATAATAATTCTGATTGATTGTTGATACTAAAAAAATAATACAATAAACGCTGTATGCATCTGATTCAGTAAAAAATAAGAGAATAATACAAAAAAAAATAACTATTGTTTTCAAATAAATAATATAATCAATTCATTGCTCTGAACCTGAGCATTGCTATAATTGTCTATAGCCAACATTCTCCTTCTTACTTTTCGATCCTCTATTCTGTAATGGAGATAGCTTGAGTTCTTTCTTTCTGTGGTGTATTGTAGTGTAATAAATATTAATGACTAAATGAATGAGACCTATGAATAAGAATGAATATAAAAATTGATTTATGAATATTCATATTGAATTATTGAGATATTGAATTATAGATACGGTGAATAAGAGAGATTATTATGAATATTAGTTAATCAATTGCGATAAATAACTGTACTAAATACTCTCCCGAAGGGGGTCAACTATTGCTAGTATGTAGCTACTTGTGAATCCAAATAATTTAATTCAGTTGTGTCACACAAACATTGTCTCATTAGTCTAGTAAGCCTTGAGCAATGATTTCGAATTAGTGTTGAAAAATAAGCGTACATAGCGCAATATGGGACTAATGCAGCAGTTGCAGGGGAGGATTTTCACGCAGACGATCGTCTTACGCAGACGATGATGGCGCCCCCTTTTCCTTTGCCCTAATAAAAGAAAGGTCCAGCTCACCGTCCTCAGTTTGCTCAGTATGGCGCCCCTCTCGTGTATTATGCCGCCCAAAACAAGTTTGGTTTTATGCATGCTTTTGTGCGGACAACCCGCACACTTTCGTCTTACGAGATCTCCTCTCATATGGGGGATTTCACTTAATGTACTTAATTTCCAATGAGGGAACCGTACGATGAATTAATCAGGCTACGTTTGTAAAGATATATAAGAAAATCTAGTACAAGCTTACTGTCAATTTTATTTTTTAAATGTTTTTTGAGTGGACTGCGGATCGGACCACGTGCACGGCCCCCTCATTTAATTTCGAAATTCGATATCCGCGATCCCCAAATAAAAATTTAAGCGAACTCACTCTTCGTACGATCCGTACGTACGAATTACGTACGGATCGTACGAAATTGAAGATATAGTTTGGGCGTGCGGCTTCTCTTTAAAAAGTGTACGAATACACTTTTGCGACATCCATTTTTTTACAGCGGTATGATATAAATCGAAAACTGACCTTGCCTTGACTTTTCTAAGGGATCACATAAACGAATCAACGCGGCAATATAAATACAGTTTAGCTCAAGTGCAAGGGATCGAATAACGAAACAGTGCAACAGAGGGGTCGCATAACGAAAGAATGCCAGAAATTCATTGCCATTGTCATTTAAGGGATCTTTTAATAAGTGAATATATGCATTGCCTGCAGATGAATTGCTGACTTACAAAGTTTATTTTTTGTTGGTATTGTTCAAGTAAAAGGATTGTAGGCTAACAAATCAACACAATAATTCAAAAGGAATTTTTACGCAGATTTTTTGGGTGCTGACCAATTTGGCGACGAACAAATTTGGCGACGGAGATTTACAATGGACAAATTTGGAGAAAGCAAAAATAAATTGTTTATAATGCTAGAAATTCCATTTGTACAATGGTATTTGTCAATGCATATAAGTTTTTTTTAATGAGTTTGTTTTATCCATTTTTCACCTTTTAAAAATGGTTTCCAAGAAATGTCGGTTCATGAAATTCCATGCAATTTATTTCGAACAATCCAACACATTTTTTATCTATGGGACTATTGGCTTTAGTATGAAATCAGTGCACTTTCTTCGCAGCGGAGGACAAATTTTAAAATTTTAAACTGCACAAAACAGCACAAAGTGGTCCCTTTAAGCTTAATAATCTTCATTTCACGAGACTTTAGCTAATATTTCATATATGCAATTGCCTAGATTGTCGCCGATTTTGCTTTCGCCGAATTTGTCTGTTGAATAAAATTATTTGTAGCCGAATTTGCATGCATTCAATTTTTTACCTGAATTTTTTTGACACTGTTTGATATCAAATATTTTTAATAGCAGAGTCGGAGACAGTTCACTCTGGCAACAAGGTGCTTTGCTGACTAATGGTAGAAGTGGCAGTGATACTGGTAGGCCTAGTCTGGTAGAGACATTAGCATTTGTGACTATAGTATTAGTGCCTCAGTGCCTGGGATATAAGTGCAGGAGACATTAGCAACTAAAACTTTAGCTGTTGGGACAGATAGTACTAGAGATAATAGCATTGATCCTGGCTTTTTAAGTTATGCCATGGTAAATGCCATGCCAAGTCTAGTAATTTAACAATTACCTAGCTGGCTATAAATAAAAATGCTAATTTGTTACAGAGTTATACTTATAGCTTTTTAGAAATTCTTAAAAATTACATAGCCATAAAAGGAAAGCATTATTTGCTAGGACTTAATGCGATGACTTTTTAAGTGGCTTATGCAAAATGTGGCGCATGACCAAGATGGCCACACACTAAGATGGCCACAGCTCTGAATGGCTGCTTGGATAGGAATAGGTCTATATATTTCCTCATTTCCTATTGGCTATGATTGGGGTAGGGTATGACCTAGCTTCAAGTCTCGGAGAAAACAGATTTCGTTAGTGAAATTAGACTAAGTAAAACAAAAAACAATTCCCTTTACAGCAGGTATTACTACCTACTAACTAAAGCTAATAGCACTACTAGCACAAGACATTTGATTTTTGTATCATGGATAATAGTTTCAAACCTATTTCAATATACTAAAACTGACGTGTTGTTTGTAGTTTGTATATATTAAAAGTTAGAGGTAGATGGTAAAGGTATTAGTTATGATAGAAGTAAGCAAAAATTAGCTTGCACCTTCAACAAAAACATCACTTCATGATTGCACAACTTAACATATGATCATAAAGATGGACAGTCCTAATCTATTCAAGAATTCAAAGAATAGAATATAACAATTAATAAAACCAAAGGCAAATATAGATTATTTGTTAGGCAATAAGCAGTAGCACCAATGGATAGTAAAAACTTGAGTCTAGTTAGACTACTTATGCTGAAGATTGGGGCATGTGTTAAGGTGCATTGCAAACTAAAGTAGAGAGTTCTAGGTGCATGGTTAGTAATTGGAACAACCTTTTTAATAGTGCAGGTTGAAAATGATTTTAAGGTATCAAACAAGTAATTGACAGTATACATTTTTAATAAAAGACTTGAATTCCACTATATTTTTCTTTACAATCAAAACTGTAAAAACTTTGAAAGAGAAATTGAATAAGTAATTCACATTAAAAAATAAATGATTTTAGAATATCAGTAAATTCAGTTTTTTGTATAAAATTTAGGAATAAATGATAGTAATTCAGGTTTTATGAAGATCAACAAATTTCAGAATACCAGAAAATGATGGTCGTTAGGTAACTTTGCAGGTTTTTTTAGCATGTTACACTTATCATAAACTAACAAAAATGACTATTAACTTAAATATAGGCTCAGAAAATATTTTAGCAAAAAATTATCAACTTATAAACCTCTTGAAAATTAGTACAACAACTTTTTGTAAAAAAAATGATGGTCGTTTTTAACACTTAAAAAAGGGAAGTCAAACTTTTTGAAATAAAAAATTATGATAGATAGAACTATATTAGATCATAAAATTTTATAATTTCAGTCGTTAGATATAAGAAAGAAAGATTTTTATTATTTATGCACTTGATGCATTATGTTTATTAACTGTTTTTCTTATTGAAAACTAGATTAAACTTTTTATAATGTCCCGCGGGACATTTAAAATCTTGCAAGGGTACCATGATCAAAACAAAATATATATTTCTAGAGGTAGATAAATGTGTATGAAACTACATAAAAATGAAACTATACATAATTATATGCAAAATGAAATATTCACATTTGCAAATAATTTTTAAAAAAATTTCTATACCTTTGATGACCCTATCATGGAATAACCCAGAGTGCCCTTTTGTCTCTTATCTTTTCTCTCATCTCTGCACTCTCGTCTCTAATCTTTTCTCTCTCTCTTATCCCTTGCCCTCTCCTCTCTCATCTATTCTCTCTTATGTCTGCCCTCTTCTCTCTTTTCTCTCTCCTCTCATCTCTTGCCCTCTCTCTTTCATCTATTCTCTCTCATGTCTGCCCTCTTCTCTCATCTTTTCTCTCTTATGTCTGCCCTCTCCTCTCATTTTTTCTCTCTCTCATCTCTGCCCTCTGCTCTCTCCTCTCCTCACCTCTCTCCTCTCCTCTCTCCCATCTCTATCCTCTCCTTTCTCCTCACCTCTTTGCTCTCATCTTCCTTTTCCCCTTCGTTTTCTTCTCCCTTTCCTCCTTTCTCCTCTGCATTAATCTCCCTTCTCCTCTCTCTCCGCTCGTATTTAATTTCTCCTCTCATCAACTCTCTTCTCCTTTATTCCTTTGCCTCTCCTTTATCCTATGCTTGTATTTCTCTTCTCTATTCCTTACCCTCTCTCCTCACCTCTGGCCCGCTATCATCAGGACTCCTTGCTTCGCTTTGGGGGCCAACAAAGTGGACTAGAAGGGCAGTCATGAGCTGGGTTCTCAATCAAGGTAAAAAGTTTGCCAACCCCTGCACTAAAAGCACCTGGCTTAGTCACATTAGATAAAAACTACATGTATAGTGGAATGGGATTGAGAACAACATGAAGATCTAGTTCTAAAATCTGAAGTCATACTCAAATAAAAACTTGTCTTTCGAAAACATGTATCGGCAAAATCTCTGGTCTCCTGTCTTTCTCTATGTCCCTCAGATCCTTTGAAACTTCTATCTTCTATTTTGTTTCCCCTTTCTCTCTTCTCTATCTCTCTCTCTTCTCTTCTCTTCTTTTCCTATCTCCTCTCTCCCATCTTTTCTCATCTTTTATCTTGATGACAAAGTTCAAGCAAATTATAGCAATGGGTGCAGCAACTAAGTAAGTGCAGATTTTTTGGCTTTTTTAACTCGTTTTGATCTGAAATGGCAATAAGGTACGGGTGGCATGGATAGATGACAAAGTTTAAGCAAATAGCAAATTATAGCAAAGGATAGATGACATGAAACAACATGCGCTTTTGCTCCTTCCTTTACCTCCTTTGCTGCCTTTCTCTTCTGAGCTGGCCAATCAACTGGATTGCACGTGTGCAAAGCAAGGGCTTCTATGGTTCCTTCAGCATGGCGGACTGCAGAGCCATGACAGTGCAGTGATAAACGCTTAGTGCAGCGATAGTACGTGTTGCCATTTCGCTGCGTTTTTTCATCCATCAGATGGCCAAGGTCTCGTTGGGCATACTGCACTGGAAGGTCTTTTCTGTGACTGCATCCTGCACCTGTAAGAATGTCAAAGGGCTGGGGAGGTGGGCTGCAGGGCGGTGCAAGCTCTGCTGGAGGAATTTGAATGGATTCTTCCAGAGCTGGATCAGGGTCATTGAAATCTAGATACTGGTTAAAAAAAATTTCTGCTTGTGCCAGAATCAAATGCACTGGTTCTGGATTTTCAGCAGGCAGAGGAACAGCCACTGGTCCAGAATTGGGGGCTTGTAAATGTACCACTGCAGCATCTGCAGCTTGAGACACTGCTATGTTGCCTGCATGAGCCCGTCTATTGCATTGATTGCAAAGCCAGAAAAACTCACCAACATTTCTCATTGCAGAATACTAATTGATTGTGACGCGACTATCACATGCACAGTGCTGCCAATTCAAGCATTGAGAATACTCAATTGCTTCTTGTCCATCGCAAACTGGCTGCAGACAGACCACACATGGATATGCGCCTGCCATTTTGTATCTAAATGCTTAGACTGCTGTCAGTGAATGAGACAGATAATTTTGAACAGGGCATGAAATTTACCCAGTTTTTATCCCTTTAAACAAGTAAATTAGTCTCGACCAATAAGAGAAATGGAAAAAAGCTACACCAGATTTTATATGAAGAAGAGATTTGTTTAATGCAAAATATGTTTACACCTCTTAGGGGCCTACTATAAGTAGGAAATTAAGACTCGTAACCATTTTTGTCTTTAGCCCTGCAATATACTAATAAAATTTTGACTGCCTGTCTAACCCCCCATTGCAACCCCACATCTCCCCACCTGAAGCTATCCAATAGTAAACCAGCTGTCATTTTCCGTGACCCCCACCCCAGCTATGGCCATCTTGGTGTGTGGCCATCTTGTGTGTGGCCATCTTGGTGTTTGGCCATCCTTGTCTTACACCCAAAATGCTTATTATTTATTTGTAGGCTTTTAATAGATCAAAACTATCCTATCTAGCAATGTTTTCTAGTACCAAATTTTCTATTTATATCATTATTTTTTTACTGACTAGTAGGCCTGTCCAAAATCTTGTTTATTATAGGCCTAACTTTAGTTTTCATATATATACTAGGCCTTAGGCCCTAAAAATAGTTTGTTGGTAGGTATAAAATATTTTCTTCAAACTTGCACTATTGAATCAGAAAATTTATACTATAATAATTGGTTTTTATCATATCAACTCTAGTAAGATCAAAAGTTATTTTTTAGTTTTTTTTCTA